>JAIPRL010013210.1:0-10869 GCA_025469235.1 Pemphigus obesinymphae
TACGCTTGAGCAGTCAGGACTTTTAGTATGTTAATCAGTACCCTAAGACGAACAATTGTGCCGAATTTCAAAACTATGGGATTTTTTTCCAGCACAAAGCAAATTTATAAGTTATTTTCTTGTACTATTTGGAGAAAGAGCTTTTTTTATTAATTAGAAAATTGATTCTAGTTCGTACTCTGAGAGGTCATTTTTTGATTTTTGCAATGGTTTCTTTAAAGTTAGGTAAACAATTTTTATTAAAATGAAATAATTTATAATCATGGTTACCTACCTATTTTTTTTTTTTTTTTAATATACTATTATATTGAAACTCGTTTTATTGAATGCATTACATCCACCAAGAATATCTTGTCCAATATGCAAAGTAGTATAGAAATCACTACTGATACATGACAAGTAAAGTGTACAGGTTTTTTGTTTCTATCCATTATTTGTTGATAAAAATATGAAATTGACATAGTCATGTAAAACCCAGAATTGGATGTTAATAGATTTGTTTTTTTAATTAATTAATTTGTCAATAGATCATGTCGAACTTATGTAATAATAAGTACTATATCAATTTGATTGTACATAAGGGTTTAAGTTTAAACTTGATTTATTTTTGTTTTTGTATAATATAAATTTTAATTTTTATACATTGTTAAAAAGATAATATAATAAATTCTAAACTTTAAAAAAATAACTTCATTTTTCCATTTTTAAACAAAAAAATTTGTAATTTAATTAAAAATAAAGATTTAAATTATATTTTATAGTAACCTATACTTATGCCTGTACAATACATTGTTGGTATTATTAACAATTTCATATTTGGTTTTTTTTCTGATGATTACATTTTGAAATAAAAATTACAATGTAATTTATGTATACCATATACCTACATATTTTAATGATTTTAGTAATATTACTATTAAAAAGTAACCAAGTTATATACTATAGTTACAGAATAAAAATGTAACTAGATACTTTGCATTGCTTTTTTTTAGCTACTAAAAAGTAACTAAGTAACTAACAATGATTGTAAAAAATAAATACCTATCAGTAAGAATAAAAATAATAAATCCTATTAAATCTCAAAATTTTTTCCTGATTATATTATAATATTGTCAATTGAAAATTATATCATGTCTATTGCCTACTCTTGTAAACTGTAATTTAATTTTTAACTTACTTACTGTACAAACTATAAAGTATGATGGATTTATCATATTATTTACATATAACGATCAGTTTTCAAAAAGTGAATGTATGTGAACAAGTTTGTTTTTTTGGTCAATTTATATTTAAACATTTTATTTGTTTCCATATTAGTCCTGAAAAATTATGGACTATGACACTAGTCATGTCATTAGATTTGTACTAAATGTAATTGTCCTATTATTAATAAACAAATTCAATAAGATTCAATGCTCACAATATCAGTCGTATTAGGAATAGCTAAATAGGTGTAATATCAAAGAATTATATGAAATTAAAAAAGTAAATTATCATTATTTTCATAATATTTTCAGTAATTTTAACAAATTAATGATGATTATCAAATTAACATTTATAATGTATATTTATATATAATTTAAAAGACATTTTATATAGGTATATTTTATTTTTGTCGAATACAAAAAAAGTACTCATTCTATGATTTACATAATAACAATTTAAAAACAAAATGAATCATTGAAAAAATGAAAATTTAATTTTAACAGAATACTATTTATGCCAGCGATCCAAGATAAAACAGTTTACAACCTAGTATTATTTTTAAGCTTAAATAGTAATTAGGTGCATTTTTATTTATTTATTCAGGAAAATCTGAGCATTACAAATGAAGTAGGTATACTTATTACTTATTAGGTACCTAAAATATAAAAACAAATATAATAAATAGTAAATAGGTATTTACATATCATAATTAAGGTTCACATTTATACGTACATACCAAAATTATATTAAAAACATTCTTAAAAAGTCCTATAAGTAGGTAATTAGTATATATACAATAAAATATTGGTAGGCAAGTACTAATATAATATATTTATTCTGTCAAAAATCATAAAATTTATATTCCAAATTATGGGTACGTACAACTTATTTTTATTATGTAGGTAGATAATAATTGTTTTGAATGATTTTTAAAATATTTAATTAATCAGAAAAAAATATTAAATAGTACTACCTACCTAAAATATATATATTATATACAGGTACCTATAATATTAAAAATTTTAATTATTTCAAAATAAAAATAGTATTTTGAACATGATGTGGATGGATGGATTTCTTAATAATTAAATTTAATCATATCATTTTGGTTCTCTTATAAAAAAAAAAATATATAGAATACAATAACCTAGATAGGTAACTATAATAATTAGGTATATTCAACAAAATAACAAACACTAATTAGTGAAATAATAGTTGACATTCATAAGTGATAAATATTTTACAATATAGATAGTACAAAAATAAAATGACCTACATGTATTTTTTCATCAAGAATATTTTTCCACGAGTATCAAAATAAATAGGTACTTAGTTTATGTCATAAAATAAGATTATATGAATTGACAAGTGAATGGTAGTGGTGCAGTCAGGTTTTGAAACGGGGTTTCCCAAGTGGGGGGGATTTGCTGGGCGGAGCATGTCTAGTATATTTTTTCAATACTAAACTAACCAAATCATTCACGGACAAATATTTTTCGATTAAATACTTGAATCAGATTTTTATAGCGCTTCGGTTTGTAAAAGCCACCCACCACGAAAGCTCTGTATTAAATCGTGACTGCAAATATTGGTCCTGTTGCCAGTCCATATAATCTTAGTTTATGGTTTATGTGGAAAAAGTTTCTCTTATATCATTCAAGAACTCATCAAAAATAGTTTTCCTATTTGGGTGCAGAGATCTCCACCACTCTTCTTTCAGTTGTCTTGTTAATGCATGAGGGGTTTCATTTGGTTTTATTTCATACCGCTTTTTTAACATTTTCCAATAACAACCTATACTAGAACTGGTGTTTTTATATAGACCTTTAGGCAAATGTTCAATATTCACAATATTGTGAGTGTATCCTTCATATTTTAATGGCAAATAAGCTTCCGATTTATCGCTATAGATTGTAGTGCCAGATTTTACTTCATTTTTAATTAGAGGAATTAAAGTTTCACTGTCACATTTTGAAACAACAAAAATTCTACGCTCAAATATACCATCTTTTTGGCAACTCAATCTAAAGATCCATGGACCATCAGATGCACCTGTTACTTGTTTTTCATAATTTTGTACAGGTGGACAAACGGGTAGACTTACGGTTACAATGTCTATTTGATCTTCTCCAAATTCTTGTTTTATTTCCTGTTTTATTTCTTGTTTTACTTTCTGTTGAACATCACATTGAATGAGAGTTTTTTCAGAAGATTTGTTGGTCTTTCGTTTCTCCTGAAATAATGATTGATCAATTTCAACTGTCAAATCCTGCCCGCCTATTTGTGATCGGTTTTCAAACCTTTGAGAAGTGACATCACGACATAAATTAAACCAATCGATAACTGTATTCTTACTTCTGCCGGTAAATTGCACGACTTGATGAACAGGCACTAAATGCACCCAATACCATACTAATTCCATTATTTCGGTTAATAACAAATTACTATGACATCTCCCATTTAAACTCATGTAAGTAAAAAATGTATTTTTGTTACGAATAGAACAGTACGTTTGACAACCTCTTTTTGAACATTTCAATGAAATGTACTTTTTAAAAGTGCCATCCTCGTTTCGTTTTTTGCTTTTTCTCTCGCACTCTTTTAATGTTCCGCCACACTGTTTATTATTTCGCACTTTGATACAGAGGTTATTTTCTCTTGTAGTGGCTATTAAATCTCGGTCTTGTAAAAACTGAACACACGTTTTTTCATCATGAATGATATTACGATATAAATATCCTAAAGTATCACTCATTGTTACAAAAAGAACAGCTAAGCACAAGCGTATTCGACGATCAAAATCTAAACAAATCGAAACTACTAACCCGATAAACACGGTCGACGGTCACGCATAAAAACAAAATAGCTATCATAACATGCACATTACCAGTAGTTGACTAAAAACAAAATATAGATTGTGAGTACATAGGTATACCTAGTTCGCAAGTTATAAAATATGACATCACGGAACGATTCAGACTTTATCATATTTCAGAAAACGGACGAAATCGCTCGGCTTGATAACATTTTCGTTATCAACACGGTGGATCCATAGAATAGATCTAAACCCGTGTATTAAATCGTAATTAAAAGTTAGAACACAGAATAAAAATATAATTAATTTTGTTCTGTGATTAAAATATGAATTAGGTATACTATATGAAATATACTAATAAAAATAAATTTATTTGTACCCGGTCTTATATTAATAAAACAAAACTTTTCTGTCAAGTCCGTGCTATAAATACGAGTTACGAGCATGGAGGTATATCAAAAGATATAGTTTAGCTTCATGGTTACGAGCATCTTTGATGCAGGAACAATGAAAATCATAGAACACGGGTAGTAGGACGGATGTACGAACATAAAATTCATGAATTTCATTTTTACTAAAATATCTAGATATTTTTATAGGTAACAATATTTAGAACAGTCGGTGTTTTTTACGCTGATTTAAAATCTGTAATCAGAAATCTGCGGATTCTTGTAGTTCAAAATTAACAGGTACTTGAACCTACAGTAGCTAATATAACTATTATTGTTCCACGTTATTTATATATTTTAACGATAGGTTAAGACGGTTAAGTAATAGGTAGGTACGTTTCTCTGACGAAAACAGCAATTTATGTTCAATTAAAAAGTTAATTGAGCATGGAATACTTACCTAATTAAAAATAAAACAATTTACAATATCTTGTCTTATCTTTATGATATGAAGTACATTAATATTAGGTAATAGGCACATTACAATATGAACCTATCTTTTGAACTTCGAAACTTGTTTTTTGAAAATGGCAAATTGTAAGTATCTAAATTTATTCGATCTTCGTAGACGAAAACCACAATTTAGGAATAATTAATAAGTTAACGGAGTATGGTCAAGTACAGTTTATTTTTTTGGGTGGGGGGCGACTCATACATTTGCCCCCGTCTAAATTTTAACTCAATCTCGAGTGGGCAAATTTTAAAAATTTGAATTGTCCCTTGTTTTTGTTAGGGAGCGTTCAAGTATTACGTCAGCACATTTTTGTCTTTTTTAGACCCCCTCCCCCTTGTCAGAAAATGTCAGACCCCCTACTTAATTACGTCAGCATATGTCCGACAACCCCCTTCTATTTAATAATAAAAAAAAAAAAATGTGGCGATGCGTCCGATAACGATGCCGATATTAATATTATTCTGACACACGTCATCGACGACGATGATTATAGTTTATCTTAATGGATTTCACGTGCCAATAACTAGTTCCACCACGGAACCACGCTATAGTTAAGCATCGAATTCTGTGTGGAGTACCTATTTATATATAGGTACATAGTTAATATTTTTTCCGAATTTTATGCGAATTAATTAAAAATAAATGAAAAATTTTGTTGCATATTTTGAATTTTTTTTTACATATTTCGAATTATTTTTTACAAATTTTTATTATTTTTTTTATTACTGCTGACGTCATCATGGTTCTAAGCCCTCCATCCCTCTTGTCAGCAAATGTCAGCGTACGACAGACCCCCCCCTAGGCGCTTACGTAATACTTGAACGCTCCCTTATTGACGTTTTCAAAAATTGAAATATAAAAATTATCGTCTGGTCAAGTTAGCATGAATACATAAATCATCATTATAATATTATAATATATAGGTAGGTACAGGCGGTGAGTTCATTTTTTATGTAGGTATATCTACTAGTCATAATGTCGAACCGTTCATATCACCTATTACCTATATATAGGTACCTAGTCGTCACAAATCACGTGTACTACCTATCGTATGAATTGCAATAAGCTGATAAACATTTAAATACCTAATTATTAGATAAAATTGTAATCCATCACTAATGCTTACATCATGCGGAATAATTGGGTATACTTTATTGTAAAGCACTGATGTCGTAAATTTTTTAGTGGGTATAAGCTGAAGCTTGAGAGATTTTACCCTACCCTGCAGTGACGCATATTTTTTATTTTTTTTTTTTTCAGTGTAGGAGGGAGAGGGGGTGTGGCTTTCTAAATTATTTCAAGCCCCCTATTTTTTTAGAATTAAAACATATAAAAAAATGTTAATATTATGGGGGAGTTGAAGTACTCTCCCCCCCCCCCCCGAACGTTTAAGCTAATTGTGACAGGAACAGGATTTGAAAATGTTATAAAAATCAAAATCAATAACGTATTATAATGAAAAACGTTATAACGCAAAATTTAAATAACATTTTAAAACAAGAACGTTTTTAAGCCTTGGCCAGAGTGACAAACAAGTTTTGATAATAGATAAGGGATAAGAAGAATAGGAATATAGGTTTTTTTATCACAAAAATATGGAATTATTCAATTAAAAAACATACTAATAGTTAATACCCAGATGGCCAGATACATACAATATTGACTCAGAAAATAAGTGGCTTACTTTAAGAATTATTCAGTATTCCTATGAATACATGATTTTATATTTCATTATCTGTAATATTGTATTTAATATAATTTATAAATAAATTGATCAATGAATCTTTTGGTGTTAAATATTATGAAGACGCTGTCCATACGTGTGTTTTCTCTGACATAGCAAATCTACGTACCGCATTCTTACTACTTATTTATAATTAATATAAATGTAAATTTACCTATTATCAAAGTCTTAGAAGAAAATATAAACTATGTTCTAACGTGGAGATTTTTTTAATATTCGTCTTTTTAAACAAGTTATAAGTAGTTAATTAACTCATTTTTTTTTTTTTTTTAATGAATATAACTAGTTTTAAAAATGAAATTAAAAAAAAAAACTCCACGCTGAAGCATATTTTATGTTCTCCTTTACAGATTTGATAATAGGTAAATTGAGTCTAATATTACTTATAAATAAACTGTAGTAAGAATTCGGTATGTAGATTTGTTATGTTATGCGTATGTAAGATAGAGACAACAAACCTTGTGAGTAGCGTCCTCTTAAGAATTAAATTCTTAAATATCTTTATTTATAATAAATATTTTATTAATATTTTATATTAGGTACTTAAATACTCAATTAGTCATTATGGTGTGGGGAGAGTTGCATAAAAATATAAGTAGGTATATGTGCTTACCTAATGTCAATTTGTATAAATTAAAAATTCACTACCTATGTGTACGGTGTAGACATACTAAACACGGTCTACAAGCATTTGATATTTTCGAAAATGGATAGGTACATCGTACTTAATGATTATATTGAAAGTTAAGTTAAGTTATTTTGAATTGATCCTCCAGGATACATGCAATTCATCATAATTTAGTGTGTAATCAAATATATATTATTATTTACGTTTGTTAAGTATGTAGGTACAACAATATGTTAAATATGTAAAATTCATCGCCACTCGGTACCATTCCCAGAGTGAATAGAGCAAACAATAATTTACAATATTCATGGACATACCAGCTATCTAAGAACTAGGTAAGTCTAAACTAAAAAACTAAAAAAAAAGTCTACCAAAGAACATAATACCGCTGTTACAACTACCCAGTTATAAATTCTTGTTTTCCATAAGCATATCACTTATCAGTATTCAGTTATCAGGTAATAAAGAAAAAAAAATAATAAATAAAACTAAATATTTTTTAAACGATTAGGTACTGTGAAATTGTCAATCGACCGTAAATAAAAATTGGCCGAAATAATGAGTATACGTAGGTATACGAACGTATACCTATAAAAAAGTATCAAATAAAAAAGTTTAGCTATACGTACTAACGAAAACATTCGTAAAGTGAGTATACACCGTATACCTCCGTATACCCTCTACTACATCCCTGTTGTAAAGTAAACATAAATCTATAAAATCGGATACTGACAATCGATAATAATTTAATATACACCTTGCCCAGTCGACTTTACAGTTTACATGATTTCAGTCGGCATCATATTCTTTTATCTATGATCGGCACTCGGCAGTATCTTTATAATAAACTTTTGGTATACTCCTAATTCCCAAAATAATTTTCCTTTATTTGTATTTATTTTAATTTATTTGGTTTTTGTTTCATAGTTTATAATAATTTACATAATTTTTTGAAGTACAATTCTAGCAATCTAAATAAATATGATTTTTTTATCTATCATCTATATTCATAAAGTTATTGTTATTTTTTATCAAATTATAAATTTTCAACTAATAAATTGTTATTTTATTTAGATAATTTGAAAGTGATTTTTGCCAAACATTGTGGTTTCGAATCACTCCATAATTTTTTTACATTTTAGAGGAAAACTGTTTTAGTGTAGGTACATTTTTAAACTCTAGACCTATTTATTTGTGTTTCTTATAAATTCGAATTTTAAAATTTTGTTTAAAAACATTTCAATAATGTTTTAAAATGTATAGATATTATATATGGCCCCCAAACAAAATATTGAAATTCGAATTCACGAAAAGCCTAGATAAATATGTGTCACGATTTTATAAATATTTGTTTGAAATATATTGGTTGGCGTTAATAGTACTCCAAAACCGTTTCCTACAAAACGTAAAAATAGAGCAAAACAGTTCGCGTGACGAACAAAAATGACGAAAATTTTAAACGCAACCTTTCGTCTTAAAATGATCCACTATTCAAATCTGGTATCAAAAATTGACAAAGTAACAGTAACCTATAAAATTTAAATTCTTTCAAGTTTAAAACGATTGTACCTACTTGGTCAATTTCTTAAATTAGTAGCCTCTATTTTTGACAGACATTTTTGAAATACACTGCATATAATATTGTTATTATTTAATATTTCAAATATTTGTAAAAGCCAACTAGTAATAGTACTAACTATGTAGTACAAAAAAATATTCGGAACCAAATTAGTTAATACCGAAAAATCCCGAACCCAACTAGTGTACTGTCTAAAATATTCTGGGAATTTTAGGTTATAGAACAGGGGTCTCCAAACTTCCAAAGTTTTTTATTCGAGGTCCGTATGAAAAATTAAATGGATTTAGCGAGCCAAAAGTATATAAACATAAATTCTTTTTAATTTTACAGAAATATAATATATATGACATATGTACAAGAATTTAAAAACATATATATTTTTGATTAATAATTTTACGTTTGTGCTTACAAAAAAGCTAATTTCCAAACCCATTCACAATCTGTTAGGTAATAAAAACAATGGTCGATTCTTTTCAATTAAAAAAATTTTAATTTCATTTCTTATCTAAAAAATTGTGATAAAAAAAACATGGCTGAGACTAGGTAAAATCATACTACTGCTGAGCTATGGAACTGTTGTAAAATATTATATATATGGGTAATCCGTTTCTAATTATTTTAAAAAATTTTAAAACTAATGAAGCTATAGTAAGATTTTACACATATTTTTAGATTTTTTATCGTCCATTGGGGGAGACGCAATTAAAACCTGTTGGTGGGCCGGATGTGGCACGTGGTCCATAGTTTGGAAACCCTTGTTATAGAAAAAGATGCTGACATACATAGGACTATTTTTAAAATCTATTTAATGATTTTTAAATTGTTAGATTTTCATTTTTCGTAAAATGTCATACAAATTGCCTATTCAGAACCTCTTAAAAAACGTATGTGTGGCGTCCACAACGTGTTAACACAATAAAACAATAATCCCAATAAATTTTGTATATGTATATGTACTATCTTAATCTACTTATGAACCTATATAAAAATTAATATTAAGTCACTATATAATAATTATAACATACACTTATAAATATAAGTATTATTACTTATGTTTAATTTAAAATTAAGTAATAAACTAATAATCAAATAGAGTCTAGAGATACGTACAAGTATTTACTAGCTCTAGATATAAATTAACAAGTTTACATCCTATTATTTCCCAAATTCTAACATGCTTGGGTTTACACCTTCACATATTAGAAGAGTCGAAGATGGTTCTTGATAGCTACGGTTAGTATAGCTATCAAATTATTGAACGGGTTTGGTAATTATGACCGGCTTGCACCAGATCCCAGATGTCAACAACGAGAAAAATATCGTTGGTTAACTCATTTACTACCTAGGAGTTGAACCGGGGACCTCGTGCGGCGAAATACGTATTTCGACCACTCGACCCCAGTCGACTCCCATTTGCTAACTATGTAAATAAAATATTATTTGTGTACTTTAATTAAATTAAAACAAATAACAAATATAAATATAGATAATGAAAATCCATTTCCATTATTGAAAATCACAATTAATCTTTTTAATATACTATGCAGTATAAATTGGGCAAGAAATATTATTACTCAATTCTCAAATAGAAGAAATATTAGGTAATAGTATAACAGTATAGATACCTACTTGTTATAAGAAATATTCCTAGATTAAAGTAGGTATAATAATTTATTAATAACACATATCTGTGGCACTTAATTTATAATACTTATATTTATATTATAATACTTACATATTATTCTCATAATAATTCTTCAAAATAATTTCAATAGCATATATTATTATGTATAATGTTAAAATATGTGTCTTTAATATACGGTATAATAATAATACCTTAGACAAAATTATTGATAAATGAATACTTGTGTAGTAATCCCAGATACCTGTTATTACTTATATTATTTTACTTACATGGACAACGATACGTAATACTCTCGTCGGGTGTTTTTCTTTAAATTCTTATTTTAAATATTTGAATATTTTTATGTGTT
>JAIPRL010013211.1:0-10868 GCA_025469235.1 Pemphigus obesinymphae
GTATGAGTGTAAAGATCGGAGCACTCCTTCTGGTAGTAAATTTGTTAACAGAGAAAAAAAAAAAAAATAAATAAACATCATTGTAAAACCACTAGCTCCCTCGCTACGCTCAGAATCTAAAATGTCATAGGCATTTTGGTTTACACCGAAATAAGAATCAATGATAGGTATATATTTTCTACTACCTGTGCAAATTATAGACTTCCCATGCCATATAGGTATGTGCCATGTTTTAGAACTAACACTTACCTACCTACTAAATCGTTTGATTAGGTACCTACAGAGAAAAATTAAAAAATAAAGCCATGTACTTATAGATTATTGTTTACTAATAAATAATATTATTATATTGTTATTGGTAGGTATATAATTCAGTGTTTTTATTAGTAAGTACTTAGTATGGTTGAACTATAGAATGTATATCTCATTGAAAATATTCTGAAAGCATCTGCTACTACACATAAAATTCGAATTTTAAACATATAAAAAAGTGGGATTGATAATTATCTAGTTACGTCACTATTAATAGGTACCTATGTATAAGCAAATGTGGACAAACTATAGGAAAAATTAACTTAGTCAAGTTAAGTTAAGTTAGCCTACTTTAGCTTGTAATTATTGTTGCCTAGTGAAAATTTCCCAAAATATACACGGGTTGGCAATGATAATAAACTACTTGTAGCATAGAACCATTTAACAATATATTGTACTCCATGACAGAACCTATTTCAGGTACTTAAATGTTCTTTTACGGCCACATACATTTTTTTTATGGATGTTGGAAAATATATCTTGGGAAAAAATATACCTACGTTTAAAAATTAACGTGAAACATTTTTTTGGCCTTCGGCCACCTTTAGCCAAAAACAAAAGTACCCATGATAACCTTATTTATTATTTTGATATTTTTTCTTTGCGCATAAGAAATCTACTTGAAAAATTGTATAATGACTCCTTCAAAGAACCAAATTATTATATTCATTATATTAAATAATAAATATATTTTATTTTTTTATATTTTTTTACTAATATTTTTATATTTATATTTTTTACTTATGAATAACTAATTGTAGTTATACCTATACAAATTAGAATGCGTATTACGTTTATTAACATAATTATTTTTAAGACTTTAAGTAATTTTTTCTTTGGGTATTTTTTCTTTGAATACTTTTTTTATTGGATATTTTGTCTGGTTTCATTTTTTATATAACGATTCAAATATTGTAATATATTGTGTTTGTATAAAATAAGATAGGAACCTACTCAACACTTAACGAAAAATGAGGAAAAACTATTGAATGGTTTTAATTATAATATAAAATATGATAATAAAAAATGTAGCTCGATCAAATTACCTCGAGTAAGTAATGAAAAAGTTTTAAAAATTTTTATCTTAGTACTAATCGTACCGGACTGATTAGTAGTAGATTATTATAATGAGGAGTTTTTGTCGTTTTTGACCATAAAAAATGGGGTGTAGAGGCCCCTTAATAGTCCTAAAATGTTCATAAAGTAATTTAATATATTTTATATTTAATTTTTTTTTTTCTGTAAACAATATTTCGATTAAAAATTGTAATGCAATTGGGATATAATTAGAAAATATGAATCTCTTCGTGTACATAGGTACTTACATATGTTTTCATATACCTGTGCATTTTTTGTTGGCCAATTTAATCTAGTCGGTAAATAAGTCGATTATCGATTTTCCCAAAAGTGAAGAACTCACGAAAAAATAATATACAGAAAAATAGTAATAATGCTCATTCGCAAAAATTGATTACCTATTATTATTTTATCATAATTCATAAAATAATAGTCCTAGAAATTTGAAATGTTCACCAAGTATACATATATTAGCAATATTTAAGTACTTATGTACAAATTAATTTTTTTTTTTTTGTTATTAATTTCAGACTATATAGCAATAGGTGTTGGTCAAATTTAAAATTTAAGTGTCGAACCGAATCGAAAACGATCTATTAAGTTTAGTATTTAACCCAAATGTCCCATACCAACTTTAAATTGTCAAACGTGGGACAAAATAATCTCTTTTTGGTCATCAAATTTTTTTCGCTAAATTAGCAAAACAAATTCTGACCAAAAAGTATGAAGTTGTAAATTTCAATTTTGAGGTTGCAAAATATTTACACCAGTTTTTAGACGATCAGGCAGAGTAGTAAAATATTAAAAACTAGTTATGTACAGGCCAATCTCGAGGGTAGGGGTGGGCAAAATTAAGTTTAGTTGGAAAAATTAAGTTCAATCAGCAAATAATAGAAAAAGTCAATGGCCTTAATTTTGTAGGGAAATTATGCAGAAATGAAGTATTTTTCAGAATTTCAAGTCGACAAACTAAAAATTATTAGGATTTTAATCGGCAAAATGGAAAAAGATAATTACATTTTTTTTTTTTTTGCTTATTTTATGTTTTGAAGAGAAGTATTATATTATTTGTCACAGTTTCACCCCCCCCCCCTCTCAAAAATCTTTCTTCGGGACGGTCCTGGTTATGTATAAATGAGAGCTTATCTACTCAAGAATAATATCCGAAATTACTTTTATAATCTTTTTGTCCTAATTTTTTCAAATAAACATTATAATTTATAGTTAATTATAATTAAATCATAATAAATTCATTTTCCGGAATTAGGTACAACACGAACAATTTTACGTTGTTTTTACTTAACAGCTTAACTTAACTTCGTGTGGTTCTCATTAGCATTGACCGTGTTAAAATTGTTTTTTTTTTTTTTATCTGAAAGTACTATTCGTATAAAAAGAAAAACAAATGTATTTCCAGCCAAAAAAAAATAAATAAATAAATGTATTCATAATGCGTATTTCTGTGTTTGAGTTGTTTTGCCAAAAATATAAATTTAAAGTTTGTATCCGGATGTCATAAATTATTTATGTACTTTTATTTAATATATTTTACAATAGACAAATGCTGATTCTATGATACATACATTCCAACGTAATGTACACATATAATATTATGAAACTCTGCCAGTATGGTTATAATGTAAGTATAAAATACACAAATGCAATATTTCCTAAGTATTTTGATAAAATAGGAATAGAAATAGGTGTGGCACATGATAAAATATTAATTTTTTTCACGAAATTCAGGTAAATTATAGTTTTTCCGATCGATCAATACCTACAATAAAAAAAAAAACATGGATATCTATGAAAAAAATAAAGAATTTATTTTAGCCATTTTCATAAAATAAAATAATATGTTTTAATATTGTTTTGGGGACATTTTTTATCGGAAAATTAAAATACGTTTTAAATAAATTCAAATCAGCACCAGAGGGTCGCTATACACTATGGTGCTGCGGGTTCCCCACTGAACCGATTCGGGACTGTATACTTACACTATATACCGGCGGCAGCCGTCTATATATTTGAAGTTATTCATACGAAAAATAAGTAGGTATTATTAATAAGTACAAATTTATAACAAATATATATTATAACTTAATAGTTAATCAAAAATGGCTTTATTTACTATATGTATAGAACTATTTTCTTTAAAATTCAAAGAAATATTGGGCCTCAGCCCAACATAAATGGTAAGAACTAGGTGAACTTCGAAACAAAATCCGACTGACAAACTCTGACTTTATGAACGTTCTTAACTTGTTAAAATATGTAGAATCCATATAGATATACACGTTCCATATACCTACTATATGCCGTATCATGTGGAAATATGCACAATTCACTCATTTCCAATGGTAATAACTTAAAAAAAGAAAAACGATCAATTTTTCAAATAAGTGCATAAAATATAAAAATATTAAAAATCAGTACACAAAAAAATCTTATTAGCTAATTTTTAAATATGACCTTTATAATATAAATTATTAATGTAAACATATAACCTATCCTGAATAGGAAGGTTCAGTTATTCTTCACCAGAATGCGAATCGTGGGTTTGTTTTGCTAATAGAACATTATTAATTTACTTTCTCGGAATTTTTTAAGAATAGTAGTTTTTTTTTAAAAAGAACGTTAAACATACTCATATATGCATATTATACATAAAAGCTACCAAAATTTGTAAAAAAAAAAAAAAAAAAGTATGTATCCAAAATAATAATTTTATATTTTTCATAAGTAGTCCTTCCCAAGAATGGGCTAAGTTAATGAAATAATTAACTAGATACAGTTAAGTTTATAAGAACATTTTTTCAACTAGTTACAAGTTAATAAACTTAATGACTTAACTAGTTAAAGTTAAAAATTAAAACCAGATTTTAGTTAACTTAACTCAGTTAATCCAAAAGGTAAAGTAATTTTTTTTTATCCTTATTGGTAGGTATATTTTCACTTGTGTACCTACATCAAAATTACCATTTAATATAAAGTTACAAAGCGCAATGTTTATTTCACAAAAATAAAAAATTATTAAATCTAGTCTTTATTATATATTTTATTTAAATAAGAACAAATTCTGTACAAAACACAGAATTAAAATAACTTCTATGTTATTATTATTTTTTTTTTTTTTCATTAGATGTAGTGGTATAAAACGTTATTTTCATTTTATATTTATCACATTTATTTTACTATTATGTATTATGAATACTTAATGTCCAACATAAAATTATTTTGACGTTTAAATTATATAATTTTATTAGGTTCCTTTAATAATTTATAAATATACAATATGGTAAACTACTATACTATAGTAGTTTATACTTACTATATGAACTATAATATAATATATACAGCCGTATAGTGTTTATTTATTGTAGGTACCTATGCAAAATAGAATGTCAAAATGCATATAACATATCATGTTAATAATAATATATAATATTAAAAATAATAGGTATTTACTTAATTTAACTTTTAAATAAAAATAATTAATTTCATAATAACTTATTCACACATATCTCAACTACATAATATGATTGTTTATAATTCATAAAATTAACTTGTTAAGTTAATAAGTTAACACTAACTTAACTTTGCTCTGCTCATTCTTGGTCCTTTTTATATATTCATTTTTAAATATACTATATATATATAATACTATATGATATATATAAATGAGATTGATCAAATAAAAATGATAACTTAGGGATAATCTTTATGTGTCATATTTTACTAAAAACATTTGTTTTTTATGTATGTTAATATTTAAAAAAATCCGTTAAATACAGACGAAAACTCTATAGATTCATCCATGTATCGTTCATTACAATATATTCATAAAATTATTTTAGATTTAATGCAAAGAAAAATTTTATTTTTAAACTTAGGAAAATACATCTCTACACAGAATTTGATTTAATATAATAATAGTTGTATACGAATGTATTAAAATTTAATAATATAATAATAATTTATAATATTAATAATATAATAGTTGTATTAAATCAAACTTAGTAAATATAACGTAATTTTAATCAAACGTTATTTAATAACGTTTTATAATTATTATCAAACCGGTAGTAGTAATGGGTAAGAAAGAATTAGTGTGAACTAAAAAGAAACACAATATTTTTTTTCAATTACTCAAATATAATATAAATAACTTAAATGAGTTCAAATATTAATAATGAAATATTGAAATATCTAATGATAATACTTATTTTATCATCATGAAACATTGTTATTATTTTTCAACTACAACAAAATGAACAAAATCCAATTATAGAAACCAAATAAGTTAAAGTTAATTTATTTTTGATTTTGTAACTTTTTAGATGAACTAATTAATTTGGTGTATTGTACACTTTTTAAATTATTTAGTTAAAAAAATCTGAGTATGTAAATAACTAATTAATTTTTGTTCGTCTCAAAAGCAAACGTACAAAAAATATATATCCTTAAATAATTTTAAACAAAATACACTGATAATTAAACTTATTATCTATCTCATTATTTTAGTTATCTATTTTTATATATATACAATTGACTTTTATTGTATTATTTTAAGTAAAAACTAATTGTTAAATACACCATGGGTAAGAAAAATTGACTTTCGATTGTCTTATATCACGAATAAATTTCAACTAATTATAATTAAGTCATTAATTAATTTACTTTTAAATCATAAAGATTTAAAAAATGATCTAATTAACTTAACTTTACTAGTTCATTTTATCGTTAACTTTGCCCACCATTAGCAATATCTATTTTATTTGCAGTTGATCGTTATTTTACGTGAAAATAATAAATAGGGATCAATAAATCCAATACAACATTATAAAAAATGTATCTAACTATGAACTTTTCAAATGTAATTATCAGGTTTTAACAACAAACATTACCAATTTTATTACATTATACAGGTACATAAGTTAAGAAAAGCCTACTATATGCGAGCATGATAAATTCCTACTACTAAAACTAGTAATAGAACGATAACAACAAATATAATGTTATAAATAACATGGTTATAATATAGGTATCATATATAGGTACTTATGTATGTAGAGAAACCTATAACTGCAGATGACAATATTACATTTCAAAAATACCAGTATTATAGATATTCCAAATATTTTTGAATAAATATTTACGGTGATATTGTGTATATTTTAAGTCCTTTGCATTATTTTATTTTCCAATTTATAATAAAATAATGAAAATCGATTTCGTCAAACACCTTTCTCCGGTCAATTTCCCGTTATTTTCGGTGATATCCCTCATTTACGCATAGGGAAACTAAATAATATGTTTTACACTACTTCGTTTATAATCTAAAATAATCTATTAAACCGAAACCAAAAAATTTATTTTTAAAACCTGCAATTTTGATAGGTACATATAGTTTTATTTTTGTACTATAAACGACTTCTGTTTACGACTACAAAATTCTAAAAGTATCTCAAAAAAAGAAGATTTGAAGGAAATATGCATCGATATATTTACAAAATTCCTACGATTTAACAAAAAAAAAGAACCACGCGAATACGTTAAATTCATAGACCGGCTGCAGTTTGTAAAATGGTATACACATACCGCATAATATACTACAACCACACCATACACAATTTGGACTTGGGTCAAGTCTGTATATTCAATTCCTTGGTTTAATCGGTTAGATCATGGTTACTGGACAATATCCAAATATCAACGACTATAATTGAAATGCAATTTTACTTCATGACTCGGTAAACGTTGTGCACATCTAAAATATATTAATAATATATTATGTACTCGTATGTACAATGTGTAATTCAAAGTTTTAATTTTACCACAAAATATAGTATTTTAATTTAAATTATCAATTTTTTAAGTTGATTTTAGATTTTAAATTGTCATTAGTTATTGTCGTATTAAGAATAGAAAGGACAATCAAACCTAAATGTCTAAACACATGGGAGTATTTATTTATTTTTTTTTATAGTTAATTTACATATCTGAACAATAATATTCAATGTAAATACCAATTCTGTTTGTTTAAAATGTTTAAATTATTAAAATATAAAAAAAAAAGAATGTTAACATATTGTTTTTACAATAGGTATTTATACACTAAAATCACTCGGTAACTGGTATTATTTGAAGTACCTATACATTAATGTGCATTAATGGATAAAACAATTAACTAAATTTATTAAATTTGGTTAATTTTTAATTTTGTTATTGGTTTTATGTTTTAACATAAGTAGGCATAACGACATACATTTTCTTATTTAATTCGAATTAGTTGTATTATAATATATTATTTATTATTATTCGATTAAAAATATAATATTTTTAGATTCAAACAGTATGTCCCTACTCGTAAAATTCATTTGAAAATTATAATATTAAACTTAATTCTAACTTTTAATTACGTTTACTCACTATTTTTTCGTTTGAACGTTTTTAACAAAACAAAAATAAAGCAAATTTCAACATTTATTACAATATATAATATTCTTAAGTAAGTACATATATTAACTTAACTCGACGTGTTTAGAAATTGTCCATGTCTTAAAAACGAAATTTTTTAGAAGAAACCCGTTCTGAGAATCATATTATAAAATGATTAAAATATATATATAAATCAGTATTACTTTAACGTTTAAATCAATAAATTTATAGAATTTATAATTGTTATTATTTTATTTATTTTCACTTTTTATGTTTATATGGTTCACTCTTGTCTTACTGATTCCCCAAAATATTGTAATAAACAATATTATTAAATAAATGGCAAATTTTTGGTAATTTTTGGTGCATTAGAAAAAAATAAATTAAATAATTAGTGATTATAGTAACAGCCTTGTATGTTTACAGCCCATTCTGACCCCTCCTTCTCTATTGCATTATTGTATATATTAATATTATTTTTTGTTGTTAAACTTACTAGATTTTAACCAAATTATATGTGTAATAATGTCAATTAAATTAAATGTACAAATTGTAAATTGGGCACATGCCCGTATTATATATTTAAATAAATAAATTTGTTAAAAATATATGTCTACTTAGATTGCAAATAAATGATTCCACATTGGTTTCAGAATTATAACACCTATTATTTAAATTAAAGAAAACAATATTATAACTCCGAGGTGCTTTGGTGTTTTCGTTAATTTTAATAATAAATGATTTAGTCCTAAATTTACTCTGATAAAAATTATTTGCAATCTTATTGAGCGTGTTCTATAGTACCAAAAATCATCTGTATACCATCCTCTCAAGTATTGGTAGGTACCTATTAATGTGGCCGTAGCCATTTTTCTCTAAAATTCAGATATAACTTTCGTCTAAAAAAAGTCTAT
Organism: Pemphigus obesinymphae; assembly: GCA_025469235.1. NCBI lineage: Eukaryota > Metazoa > Arthropoda > Insecta > Hemiptera > Aphididae > Pemphigus > Pemphigus obesinymphae. The sequence goes on from JAIPRL010013211.1 coordinate 8,745, forward strand.
TCCATTTTTCTCCACTGTAGACCATAGATCATATTGTGTACATCTTGCGGTTACACCTAAGAAACCGAGCCGGGTCACTCGTTCGTTTCGCTCACTCGGACAGTTTAAATCGAAAATATCCACCGATTTGCCGTGAAACACCGTGTCGAGTAAATAATATTGCAAGTTAAAAACTTTTTAAGTATTTGTTTTCCAAAAATAACGAACAGTGGAGGAAAATGGAATCCGTTTTTTGGAAGAAAGTTGTGTTACGTATATTTTCCTGCATCGGAACAGATCTAGTTTAGCTACCGCACGAGTTTTGAACTTTGTATTTTTATAGAACCAATGTAAATTTGTGCGTTTTAAACGACTGTGTTGTTAGAATTGTGCGGAAACACTTTGTTTCAAAGTTAAAGCGATTTGAATTAACATATTTTACGCTGAATTATCGTATAAAAGCAATCGTTTCTTTGACGTTTTTGTTTTTGTCGATTTTGTCGAATATAGTATGTAAACCGGGCAGGGTCACTCGGACAGTTTAATTCGAAAATTAGCGTTGATAAAAAAAATTTCGGACATTATTTTAAAATAATTCCATTGTCGTAGTGTCGTGTAGGTATTTGATGTTCGTTTTACGCATAAGTTAATACCAAATAACAGGCATTGTCGTTCGATTGTGAAAAAACGACTATTTTATCGCCCGAAATATGTTGATTTTGATATAACCTTTGAAACAACCGTGTTTCCGCAAAATGCCAACAACGATTTTACATGGGTTTCAGAAAAAAAAAAAAATGGAAAAAAGTTCAAAATTCGTAGCTAAACCGGATCTATGGCTAATACCCGTGCGTCCTTTTTGTAAATATTGAAAAATTATTATATTATAATATACCCGGGAATACACACCTATCGGACGGTCCTCCGGTTGTGCCGCGGACGCACCGCCGCGATTCTTCGCCGTCGCCGTCGCCGTCGTCGTGACGACACGCGTACAGAACACTATTTTTGTACAACTAATCGCGTTACGTCATGGAAAATAAATAAATATCGTACCAATCGTTATTATGCCGAAAACCTCGTGGCAAAACGAGCGCGTCATTGACGAGGCCGTTAGGTAGGTACGTTTTTTTGAACGGGGACGACCGCCAAACGAAGGGATTATCGTTCAAACGTAATAGTAATATACAGGAGATGGTACCTACCGATATAGTGTACGGTATGATTTATTATTCGATATCGTTTGTCAACAGTATTATCGTCGTGACCGACTTGACCGAACCGACGCGGAACTGACGATTGCGAAACACGATTGACGCGTCGATAACATTATCGTGTCCGTCCAATGCCGACCACGTCAATGGCAAACGATAATATAGTATTGAAGACCGACCGGCCCGCGCGCGCACGAGTCCGTGTTTTTTTTTTTTTTTCCCCCCCGAGACGCGCACGCTGCCGTCTTCGCCGGCTGCCAATAGACATATATATATATATATATATATATATATATATACACCGCACTCTACTAATAATAACTAATTTATGTACACGACCGCTGTATTGTACTGCACGGGTATACTCAACTGTTTGAACCGTACGACATGATGATTTTTACACCGGCATAGAGACGGAAAAAATAATTATGAAAAAGCGTTTTGTAAAAAAAAAAAAAAAAATCGTGTTTCACGATATTAGAAAAATTTCGGAAAACAAAACCGCGAGGCTGGGCATTAACGCGTTAAAAATTAAAATTAAGTTAAAAAGTTAAGTTAATTTAAATTGAGTTACTTAACGCGTTACTTTTTTTTCAGATTAACTTTTAACTTAATGAGTTACTTTTTTTTATTAAAATTAACGCGTTAACTTCAAGTCAACTTTATACAAAAGTATCTAAATTAAGTTAAATTTTGCTCGAAGAACAATGCAAATTTTTGAACGGGATTTTACTTTTTGGTACTTATACGCAATTTCAGTAGGTACCTAGAATAGCGTGTTCGTTAATAATCGATGCACCTACCAGTCCAGGGAGTCAAAACGGGTTTGAACCCGGGGTGAAAACCCGTGTAACCCGCAAAATATTAAAACCGTGTTAAAGCCGAAACCCGTAACCCGGAAAAAGTGATACACGTTTTTTAAACCCGTACC
>JAIPRL010013212.1:0-10861 GCA_025469235.1 Pemphigus obesinymphae
TTTTTCTGGCTTAAATTTATATTTTTAAGGGGTGTTTTGGGTGTTCAAATTTTCCTGTGTAAAAGTATCGGTTGTCTCAAAAATGTTTTAAAGAAATATATAGTTTTAATAATCTAAGATAAGTTGAAAATACTTACTATACAAAAATATGTGTTATATGTCACATTGTGACATATATCTCCAAGTGAGAAATCTGACAATGTGACATTGACACATGGGAACACGTGACTTGTATATAATTATTAAAAGAAGGATAAATATAGTTTTAAATATACAAGATGATTCTTAATTTAATTGCATAAGTTTGCAAACAGTATATTAAAATTATTAAATTTAATTTGAATTTCTTTTTATCTTGTGATATAGTCATAGGTAGTATAGTCATAGATGGTATAGTCATAGGTAGAATAGTCATAAGTAGTATAGTCGTTTTTAGTAAAGTCGTAGGTAGTATAATCATAGGTAGTATAGTCATAGGTAGTATAGTCATAGGTAGTATAGTCATAGGTAGTATAGTCATAGGTAGTATAATCATAGGTAATATAGTTATAGGTAGTATAGTCATACGTAGTATAGTCATAGATAGTAAAATCATAGATAGTATAGTCATACGTAGAATAGTCATAGGTAGTATAACAATAAGTAGAGGTGCTTATATCAAAAACATAATGAATAAATTTCTACTTCTATAACTAATTTCTACCTTCTTCTTAAAACATCTAAATTTAATTTTAATTCAATATATAAGTATAATACACATGTGTATTAGGTCCCTATTTTAAATTCTTCCTTTATTAAATTTAATTGAAATTTCTTTCTCTATGGCCATATAAAATCATTCCTACACTCATATTAATCTACCTAATTAGAGAAAAAAGTATTCATTCTCTTGGTATATGTACTTATACTACTATAAGTATGAATAGATTTTTTTTGCATCTACCCAAATTGAAAAACCTGCGGGGTCCACAACCGTCCTGTCCAAATTTTTCAATTAAATTTCAAATATATAATTTCAAAATTAAATTTAATTCAATATATAGGTATATAATACACATGTGTATTAGGCACCTATTTTCAATTCTTTCTTTATTAAATTTAATCGAAATTTCTTTCTCTATGGCCATATAAAATCATTCCTACACTCATATTAAATTACCTAATTTGGAAAAATATATTCATTCTTTTGGTATCTATACTTATACAAATATAGTTATGAATAAATTTTTTTTTGCATCTACCCAAATTGAAAAACCTGCGGGGTCCACACTCGTCCTGTCCAATTTTTTTTTCAATTAAATTTCAAATATAAAATTTCAAAATTAAAATTGAATTCAATATATAGGTATATAATACACATGTGTATTAAGTTCCCATTTTTAAATTCTTTCTTTATTAAATTTAATCGAAATTTCTTTCTCTATGGCCATATAAAATCATTCCTACACTCATATTAAATTACCTAATTTGGAAAAATGTATTCATTCTTTTGGTATATGTACTTATACTACTATAAGTATGAATAAATTTTTTTCGCATCTACCCAAATTGAAAAACCTGCGGGGTCCACACCCGTCCTGTCCATTTTTTTTTCAATTAAATGTCACACAAAATTTCTAAATTAAAATTCAATACAAAATATAGGTATATAATACATATGTGTATTAAGTACCTATTTTCAATTCTTTCTTTGTTAAATTTAGTGAAAATTTCTTTCTCTATGGCCATAAACATTAATTTCTTCAATTATAATAAATTTTATACTTAGGAAAAAATTTGTTCATTCTTTTGCTATATGTTCTTATACCGATATTAGTATGAATAAATTTTTTTTCATCTACCCAAATTGAAAAACCTGCGGGGTCCATACCCGTCCTGTCCAATTGTTTTTCAATTAAATTTCAAATATAAAATTTAATTCAATATATAGGTATATAATACACATGTGTTTTAGGCACCTATTTTCAATTCTTTCTTTATTAAATGTAATCGAAATTTCTTTCTCTATGGCCATATAAAATCATTCCTACACTCATATTAAATTACCTAATTAGGGAAAAATTTATAAATTTTTTTCATATATGTACTAAACCAATTTAAGTATGAATACATATTTTTGTATCTACCTAAATTGAAAACTTGTGGGGTCCACATCCGTCCTATCTAATTTTTTTTAAATTAAATTTCGAACTTAAAATTTCTGAATTCATATTTCAATTCAAAATATAGGTATATAACACAAATGTGTATTAAGTACCTATTTTCTTACCATTCTTTGGTAAACTTAATTGGCTTTTCTTCCTTTAAGGCAATACAAAATTATTCCTACACTACCATAATTACATTATTAGTGAATAATGTATTCATTCCATTCTCTTTGTATATGTACTTAAACAAATATAAATATGAATAATTTTTTTTGTATCCACCCAAATTGAAAAGCCTGCGGCGTCCACACCCGTCCTACCCAATTTTTTCAATTAATTTTATAACATAAATTTACAAAATTAAATTGTAATCCTAAATGTAGGTATATAATTAAATTTTTTATTTGTTACCTATTTTCACATCTTTCTTTAGTAAATTTAATTGAAATTTCTTTCATTATTTCCATAATTATTCATTTACATGATCCAAGTGGTAAATATTTATTCTTTTTTCTGGTATAAGTACTTATGCCTAAATCGTTTCGAATAAAATTAAATTTCTCTACCCAAAGTAATAAATCCCCGTGAGCCACAACCACCTGTCTAAATTTTTTTCTATTTAATTTATAACATAAATTTATAAAATTAAATTTAAATCCAAAATGTAGGTATATAATAAAATATTGTATTTGTTACCTACCTATTTTTACTTCTTTTTTCTGTGAATTTAATTAAAGTTGCATTCGCTATGTTCATATAAAATCATTCTCACTCTAATCCCAAATGACCTCAGTAGGAAATAATTTATTCATTCATTTGGTATAGGTACTTAAAATTAAATAATTTCGAATACATTTTAATGTCTCTGCCCAAATTTAAAAACTTGCGGGACCACAACTGTTCTACCCAATTTTTTTTATTTAAATTTATAACTTAAATTTTACAAACTCAAATTTTAATCTAAAATGTATTTATATAATAATATTTTGTATTAGGTACTTATTTTCACTTCTGTCATTCGTAAATTTAATTGAAATTTCTTTTCTATGATCATATAAATTCATTCTCACACTAAACTTAAATGGCCCATGTAGGGAAACATTTATTTATTTGTCTGGTATATGTCCTTATACCTAAATAATTTTGAATAAAATGTAATGTCTCTACCCAAATTAAAAAATTCGAGTGGGCCACAACTGTCCTGTCCAAATTTTTTTCAATTAAATTTATAACATAAATTTATATAATTAAATTTAAATCCAAAATGTAAGTATATAATAAAATGTTATATTAGGTACCTATTTTTACTTCTTTTTTAAGTAATGTTAATTGAAATTTCACTCACTATGTCCATATAAAATCATTCTCACACTAATCCCAAATGACCTTAGTATTGAAAAATGTATTCATTCATTTGCTATAGGTATTTACACTTAAATAATTTTGAATACATTTTTGTTTTGTCTCTACCTAAATTGAAAATTTTGTTTGATTCACATCCGTCCTGTCCAATTATTTTTCATTTAAATTTGCAAATGTAAATTTCAATCCAAAATGTAAGTATTTAGGTAATACATAATTGTATTAGTTACCTATTTTCATTCCTTTCTCTTTTAAATTTAAAAGAAATTTCCTTCTCTATGGCCATATAAATTCATTCTTACACCAATAACAAATGACTTTAGTAATTAAAAATGTATATTATGTATTTATATATATACATTATAATTTATATTTTTAACAGTATTATAATTTATAACACTAAAAATGCAGATTTTTTATGCTTTCATGCTTAATGTTGAGTCTACTAGGCTTATTTTTTTATATATATTTTTTGAAATATATAATATTTATAGTTAGTATCTATTATATAAATAATATTATTAGTTTTGTATTATATTATAAGTATATAAGTATATTGTTACTTTTATAATAAATATATATATATATATTTTTTTAAAAGAAATGTATTTGTTTGGAATGAATTATAAAAATTTATATTTTATTGTAAATTATATTTTGTGTTGTATAATATCCAACTTTACACAAATATACTTTTTGGCATTTTTAAATTTTAAGTAAATTTTTATTCTCTACATAGGTAATATGGGACCTTAGCCTCCCCATACGAAATTCCTAGCTACGCCATTGACTGACACCATTCAAATAAATTAAAAATATATGACCCACGAGGTTTTTTTAAATACCTAATAGATAATATCTTAATATATATTTAGGTGGTTCCAGTCGATCTTTTTCTGAGGAGTATTATATAGGAAATTTATTTTATGTTAATGGAATTAGTATATGTCATGAGCTCTGTGTCACTATGAAATAAATTCAACCAAAAGAAGATGCTAAAGAATCTTTAGGTTTTTACAAATTTAAAATCGGAATTACAGAACAATATCATTTTAAAGTAGTTTAATGGCAATAAAACAAAATTCAAATAAGAAAACGTTAGTAAAATATCGATCGAGAACATATTGGCTGTAGGTCATTCTGATTCGGGTATAAGCTATACACAAACGTAGGTATACAATCGAAGCCGAAATCTAGTTTACCGGACTATACTATTCAGCAGGGTCCAGTCAATACCCTAGCTATTCTCGAATGTGACGTTTTTTTCGTAGAAACAATTTGTCACAAAAAAACGTCGAAAGCGAAATAAATAAATTTGTATTCTCGAATGAATGTTTGACATTAATTCGTGAAAACGATAAGTATCATGGATGCATAAAAAAAAAATGTCAAATAACCGAAAGCAACTTTTCGCGACAACCGCCCTAAATATGTTTGAAACTTTTCATCATTTTATTTATTTTTTTACGAAAAACGTCAATCAAATCGCAAGGTACAAACGGAAACTAAATTCCTCATATTTTCTATATGTACTTGAAAAAATTTACTTGACGTATAAATAATCAAATACTAATATAACTTATACCTAGTTCAAATACATTGAAAAATAGTAGGTAGTACTTAAGTACTAGAAAAATTCTTAATAGAAATCATAAAAATAGAAATCTTTTAATGTAAAATATATATAAGAATTCGCATGTCGATTTTTGGAATTTGTAAGTACACCGATTTTCCATACAACTTCAAAAATTAGGGGTGGGCCAACTTCACATAGCCCACTCATGTTGTCCTAGAACTTTAAAATTGGTACCAAATAATAGCTTATAATTTGCAAGTCTATTTTTGGAATTTACAAGTTTCCGTGAAAGCCCCCACGAATTTTTGAAGTTGTGAAGTTGACCCTCCATATAGCTACCATATATTCGTGATAATACAGAAAAAGTAATTTTATTGAAAATTGTGGACATTTAGCAGTATAGCATTGCTACCTCTTCCACGATATTTGTAAATTATAGGTATTCAAATTGTACTTAAACATCTTTTAATTTAATTGTTAAATTTATTTTTTGATTATGTGAATATTTATAGATGAATATTGTACCTATATTTAAAACCCCTTAAAATAAAGTTTTCAATGCATTTATTTGTAAGTGAACTAATTAAAATTGTAGTACTAAAAGTATACTTCTAGTACCACAATTTTAATTTCAGGTACTAATATTAATTCCTTATTCTCTTATCTAGGATATACATTTTTTATTTTTTGATTCTTTAATTTATATATCTATTTATATTAATATGTATATATATTATTCACTTATACTATTAAATATGATTATATTATTTTATTATAATATTATAATGAATGAATTTATATATAATGTTTTTTATGGGCTTCATACGTACCGGTTACCACCATTATTGAAGTACCAAAGTTTTATTTTGACCTGTTTTAAACTTGTATACAATACAATTGCTTGCAAAATGTCAACGCAGCCATATTTAAGGGGTTTTATATACGCAATTTTTAGAAAATTTTAAGAAAAATGAAAATCTAACAATTGAAAAATGTTTATATGCATTTTAAAAATAAATAATAATTGATCCCATTTCTATATAAATTTTTATTGTGGTTGTTTTTTATGAATTTATAAAACATTAATTATTTTACATTAATTTAAAGTTTATTAAACGTTTATTCTTAAACATTCAACTATTAACATTACATCAAATATTTATTATTAAACATTTAACAATTAATGTTACATTAAATGTTTATTATTAAACATTTAACTATAAACGTTACATCAAATATTTAAAATTACAAAATGTTTGTTGGGATATAATAAAGAGCAGTAGAATAATAATAATTACATAAAATTAAATTAAATGTTTACCATTAAAAACATAGAAGAGTGCAGCGAAGAAAAGCAGTAATCAGATTTCAGTGCCCATTGATGTTTTTATACACTCCTACTTTTATAATTATATATTATTCATTATTAATATATAAAAAATTTGTTCCTTGGAAATCAAATGGACAAATATATACTCAGTACTCACTTTTATATCTCCACATAGCATCAAAAAAGGTTAAGTAATTTTTTACATACATTTTTTCATTATATATTTTAAAAATTAAATTTAAAATTTAGAAGTCTTTTTTCCATATATTTAACACTCACGCTATAATTATAATTACATAATTATACCAAACTATATAATTTCGGTTTTTATTCTTTTATTAAAAATATATCGATTTAAAACATTTTAAGATTATTGAAAAATATTTAGTGATACTCATATATTATCATTATGGTCCACACTAACAATAACAATTAAATCAACAATAAATTATAGACTATGGTTAATAAGTTATAATTAGATATAGGTTATGTAAAAATAAATAATCAAGAAATTATAATGAAGAAGAAGAATAAACACAGATTGATGGTCGAGATAATTTTAACAATAAAGTTTAAGATAAACTTATTTGGTCTAATTGCACTTGTGTCTTCAAAATTATAATTATAATTTTATTTTCTGTGAAAAATGACGTCTCATAAATAAAAATAATAGTTTCTGGAAATCAAATTAAAAAATTTTTTAAGGCTTATTGTCTTTTACAATAAATTTAATAATTTAATAGAAATTGTCTTCATAATGTTTAAATAAATACCTATAGTGAACAAGAAAAAAGATATAGGTATTAAATATAATTTTGATTTAAAACAAGATTAAAACGTTAAAAAATAACCACCATGGAGAAAATAAAAAAAATTTCTACCATGTTTATTAACATTCCCCATTGATAAATAAGGAGAGTACAAAAACCTATCTATTTTAGATTTATAGTTAGTATACCTGCAGTGTACTTAACCGTAGCCAAATGTATGCAATATATATACAATATATCAAAAAATCAATATAATATGACAATATTATATATATAATAATAATATCTTATTGAATATGCACTGGATATGTGAAAGAAATCGGGCCAATTTTCTCCACAAAACATTGCAGTTTTCTTAAACAAAGTAAGTAACGCGCCATCATTTAACCATAACCTAATATAAAAAATTAATTTAATATTATTATTTCGGTAAAATATTAACAACAAATTATTATATTAATATTATTATTATATTATATTGTATTTCGCCAAAATGTTTTTAATATATAGGTACATAATATTAAATATTATTAAATATAAATCTTTAATATATATTTCTATAAAAATTAAATTATCTATATTACAGTTTTAAATTTTAAGTTTTTAATTATTTATATATTTTATTCTACTGCCTATATTTATATCATTTATAATATATACAGCAAAATAAGTATAAATATATAATTTGTGATAGCACTGCACTGTCTGGTATAATATAAGTAAGTACTAGACAGTGTTATTTGTGGTGTAAATACTATTTAAATACACCACAAATCAATGACGGCTCTAGCATTTAATTTTTTGGGTTGGGGGACAAAATTAAGTTTATGACCTTTTTTTTTTTTTGCCTATATTAGATGCTAATTGCTATAAATAACCATAAGTACTTTATTGTAAAATTTAGATTTTTTTTTTTAGCCACCCAAAGCCACCACTGCCACAGATAACTTGTATTAGATAACAGATAAAAGGTGAAAAAAATGATAAAAGGTGATACAAGGTAATCACTTTTCTATGACCAAAAACCTCTACAAGCCCACGAGGTCTATGGCACATTTTCCCAAGCTTATCACATGACGCAATGTATAAATAATTATTTTGTTCTGTGCAAGATACAATAATTCATATTATAATTTAAATAAACTTTAATGTAATACTCAATGTTTTAATAAAGTACGAGTATATAAAAATTATATATAAAGTATATATAAAATATTACAATAATATCATTTATCATATTATTTATTAAAAAAATTATAGAAAGGCTGTTTAGAAAATTGTAAAAACTTATACTTAATTAATTAGGTAGGTATTTCATTTTTAAAGTTTTATATTTAATTATTACTAATTTTATAAAAATATTACACTTTTTAATATTACAACAAAAAAGGTTCATTTGTATAAATCCCCCCCCTAATCGAGGAATAAATTCGAAAAAATGAAAAAAAAGGTCATTCACTTTGCTAAGTCTTAGAATTTAGCTTGAGGTGGCCCCGTCGGCATTTTCCGACTAAACAACCGTTAGATTTGCAACTTTAAAGGGGTACCCCTTCTATTTGTTTGAAGGTGGTGGGTGGTGGTAAATATTTTACCTTGCTACCCCTCTTTAATTTTAAATGTGCGCCACTGGCTCCCCGTAAATGTTTATATAGCTAGGTTAGTAACACTAATGATCTCGTACTCCTCACACAAACACGAAATCGTACAAAGAAAGTATAAAGTATAATAAATTGCCTAAATAATACTTATTTGAATCGTGCGGCCCCTTAAGTTTATTTTTCGTTATTATGTTTAAAATTCTATACATTTTAAAATTTTAATTTTAATTTTATAATTTTATTTTTTGAATTTTTTCCTATTACTTTTTATGTACTAGTTTCATGTTAAAATGTTATTTAGTTTTTACTAGTTGATATTTAAATTTATTTACCAAGTAGTTTTAATACAGTTAAATATAAAATTTGATCAAGAAACGGTTTTGAATAACTAAGCTAAACCAGCCAAACGTGATTGACGAGTTTGAAAAAATGAAAATCAAATAAATATCATTTACACTCTAAATTAAGTAATATATTATTATTTTATAGTTTTCATAAATTATTTAAAGTGGTTTAATCTGGGTGACGTGTTGTTATAAATTGTATAAAGGCCGATTTTTTAAAAGTCAATTTAAATTGTAATTAACTATTTCAAAAAGTTAAAAGCGGTTTAAAGCTGGTAACCGATTATGAATAGTAAAAAATGGTTTTAAACTGAAAAGTAGATCCAAAAAGAGTTAATTAGAAAACAGTTTTAAACCAAAAATCCGTTACCCTCAAAATTAGGAAGCAGTATTTAACGAGTTATTGATAACCACTTGTTTTTTATTTTTCAATGAACCGTTTATCATATACATGTGTAATTAAAAATGCCACTTAATACTGGTTAGCGGTTATCAATATTTTGTTTTTAAAGCTGTTTTAAACCTTGCCTATAATAAAAAAAAAAGTATTCTAGGCTAAGTCTTCCCTCTATAGTAATGTACAGAACACAACGGGCCTACCCAAATATTTTAAGCTGGACACGCTACTGTTAAATTATGCGCTCAAATTCCAACATATAAGTTTCATGTAATACTTTATGTATGTGTTGAATTTTTAGTGATAATTCAGTTCATTATTATTATAATTTATTTATTTTTTAGTTTGACTAACTTGATATATCTGTAAGTAATAACTAATAAATATGATTGTAGAACATTCCCCCCCCCCCAAAAAAAAAAAAAATCATGTAAGTTTAATGTGTATATTATAATTGAAAGCATAAATAATAAACAAATAATTTAAATAATAGGTTAAAAATTTAAAAAAATTTAAATTAAAAAGTAAAATTTAATATAATATTATAATGGTAAAAATAAAAATATAAAAATTTAAAATTAAAAAATGTTTAATTAATGTATTAAATAAATAAACTAATATGTATATTAATTAATTTTTTAAATTAAATTATGATTACTTATTATTAGGATTTTCTTTTAGAATATCTCAGATGATGTTAAATTAGTTTTTTAGCTAATTATTTTAGAAAAACTTGCAAATATTGCAAAACAAAAATTTCAATAATTATGCCTTATAAATTATTAAAGGATTTATTTATTTAAAACAAGCGGTTTTCCAAATACAATATTCGATTGCATAATGTATTAATGTATTATATTTACAATTTACATGCATAGATAGGTGTAGAACTGTAGGACATAGAGAAAAAAAAAACACGAAAAACAACAAAAAAAAAAAAACCATTTTAAAAACAATAACAAGAAAGATGAAAACATGGCCATATTATACGAAAATAATAATAATAATCTTTAGTTACAATTAAAATTAAAAAGATTTTTTTATTTTTTTTTTATAATTTTTATTTTTTTATAGATACTTTACAGTACTTATTTTACTACATTTTTACATTAACTATAATAAATTAAAAAAACTATAAAACAACCCGAGTTCGGCATACGAGTATACGTGATTGCTGAACTGCAGATCACTGGAAAATTGTATACTATTATATACAGTAGACGCCGCTTATAAGACTCACTTTGGGACCAGCACAAAGTGAGTCTTATAACCGAATGAACCTTATAGGCGAAGTGGAAAAAAAAAAATTAATTACGTATTTATAAATTTTATTTTAC
>JAIPRL010013213.1:0-10855 GCA_025469235.1 Pemphigus obesinymphae
TTATTTCTATGAATAAAAGGCAAAGAAATAATTAATAAACTATGTCTATATAACATATTTTAAGTTTTTTTTTAATTTAGAGGGGGCACGTCCCCTCCCCCTTTTGAATCCTTACCTTTTTTTTAAAATTTTTTAAAGTACAAAATTGCTTAGTTGTGGCGGCGAGATGTCCGGGTTCGTACCTGTATACCTATTTACAATTGTCACTGTATTGTGTGTACTACAGGTGTCGCGTGAAATTTATACCCACCAAATGTATACCTCCCAAGGTAGGTACGATAATTTTTTGACCGAGTCGAACCATCACGATAAAATCGATATGATAGACTCGAAATAATATTATTATAATAATAAGCAAATGCAACACGAAATTATTAAATGATTGTCAATAAAATCGAAAAAAATTAATTCAATAAAATTGAAATAAAATCGAGCGGGGTACCTGCATAATATACACTATACAGTATAGACCGGTGTATACACCTGTAGGCTGTAACGGGCGATTAATATCTATAAAACTAAATGTGTTATGACAATTCCAAAATTACACCCTCCCCTTCAGTGGCGTATTTACGGGGGGGATTTTGGGGATAGAAAACCCCCCTTGCACTTCGACTTTTAATTTTTTTTATGGAAATATATAGTGAAATGAAAAAATATATGCCTAAGGGGGAGGGATAATATATATTTCTATAAAAATAAAAATAAAAATCATAAAATGATATAATTCGTAATACCTGTGTTACTATAGATAATAAAGAAATGGATTTCCATTCAATCAATTTATTTATAGAATATAGATAACAGCACACCGCACCGTATTCGTGAACCGCATGATCACCTCGGTCACCTTATGATTAATTATTTCATCCCCCCGCCCCATAAATAATATCTAAATACGCCGCTGCTCCCCTTACGACTTCCCTATAATGTTAAAAATATTTAGAATTGGTAGTGAATTATTATTTTTAATATCCGACCGAGGAAGTCCACTGAGTTTGAACACATTCGGTTATATAGATATAATATAATATATATATTTATGTTATATTATATATTTATATATTAGTTAATACCTATATATTATTATCTTACAGAAAGTTAATAAAAAGTAAATAGTATTAATGCTTGACATCATATTATAATTTTATTTATAAATAGTATTTTTTCATTTTCCTAAGTAAGATAATAAATAAATAAATAATACTTAAATACATACCGGGCGATTATTACCTCGGGCGATTTATACCCCCCGGAAGGTATACATTTGGTGGGTATAAATTTCCCGCGACACGGGTAGATTATTTTTGACAGATAACGATTTAAACTTTAAAAAAGAATATATATATTTATATGAGAAATATTGTTCGATAACGTCAGACCATACGGGACTGTTTATAAATAACCTATATAGACTGGGTAATAAAGGAATGGCTTGAAATTAAAAAAAAAAAAGAAGTATAATTCAGTAAAATAATTTTATTGTATATGTGCTATATTATTTGTCCCACCTAACCGGGAAGGTAATTATATGTGGGATGTATATATATCACCATGCCGGAAAGAGGTAAAATCCAATGAAGCTAAGTGGGGAATTTCCCGCTATTTTTTTTTTTTTTTTGTCCGAATTGTATTTTATTTTTATTTTTATATGTCTGTCAACAAGATTTGAACTTTTTAATCAAAATGGTATACGTGTACTCTAAAGCAAAATTATTAGGAAAGTACCTCTAAGAAATCATTTTTCAATTTTTTAACTTTCGATTAACGCATACGGAAAACTACCCAAAAATGACGTAAACCCCGAAATTCAAAATTCCAAAAAATGTATCTAGAGTCTTGAAATTTACACCGAACGTGTACAATAGTATTTTATAGATGTGATGAAATTTTCAATGATTATTTTCTAAATTTGGGCTATTTAGAATATAATTATGAATTTTAGGAGTTTTAAGTACTACAACTGGTAATTTTAAGTTTTAAGGTATCAAAATATATTATAAGGTTAAACATACATTACTTCTAACTATATTAAAAAAATATCGACAATTTGGTGATGATTTTTTTTTTATCATTTAAAATTTCTATACATTATTTATAATTTTGGTTATAATTATTTCTTCATAATTTCGAAAATATTGATCCAAAATATTAAAATGTTTATAGAATATATATTATATATAATACTATTATAAAAACGTTATTATTAAATAAATCCCAAATTTATTTTGACAGTTATATTAATTATGTGTACAATATATACTATACATTAGGTGATCCTTAAAATATGAAATAGTATATATATATACTATATATATAATTAATAAGTATATATATAGTATATAGTATACACTATATATATATATATATATACACACCAAAGCTTTGCTCAGAATTTTTTTATAAATAGAAATTATTCATCATTATTTTTATACTAAATATGTCCACTATTAATATTATACTCATTTAGCAAAGTACTTCTAATCTCTAATTGCCTAATTTTTTAGCCTAAACTTTTCTACATGCCAACTTTGCAGAATATACTCTGAAGTTTGTATACAGAAAGAATATATCATAGGAAAACCAATATTATTTGGCCCTTTTCCAATTTCCACCTCATCTTCACAAAAAAATATCAATAAAAAATATAGAATTACTAGTTCTTTTAACAATTTTTGTTGGATAAAATTCTTATTGATATTTCGATGGGGAGGAGTGGATGGACAATGAAGATTTGAAATATATTCTATATTATATGTATTATATAAATTAATAATGTATAGGTATGTTGTCATATTGTATTGTTTAAATATATATTTTATATTGTCATGTTTCAAGTTAGAAATCTGCACAATTCTATAAAAATAGTCAAAGATAAAGAAAACGTCCATCGTTCATTTCAAATCACCCAAGGATTTCGTAATCTAACTGATAATCATACAAACCATGAAGATAAATTGCAAATAAAAAATATTTTGTATCATGTTGTCAAAGACTCCGTGTTGGTATTGTTCCAGCATAAATGATCTATAACCATGTTAGAAATGTTCATGTTGTTAAAAATTAAAAAAAATATTTAAAACCACTCGTAAAGTGTTCTACACATATTTAATATGAGTACAGTAAATGAGAAATAGAAGGGCTCCACGTACGTCACAAATTAAGATTGTAAGGCCAACTTGAAACGTACGTGAAATTTACCCAAAAGGAAAAACTGATCTCAATCAGTCTCGAGTACTAAAGAGCAGAGCAGTGTACTCACTAGAGCTGATGGAGAAAAAAGACACCCAAGCTAATGTCGTGAAGGCTTATATAACCTCGTTCGTCATTGCCTAGTTGTAAGAAAAACATACTTGAAAGTGTAATTTTATTAAACATATGATTGTACACCTATCAAATATTATGGGTATGGAAATTGTTTGAATTCAAAATAACAGCCATTAGCTTAATCATTAATGTGATATACTCGTGTTTGTGTATTGTACATAATCAAGTTCATTGTCTTATGTATTTTATATGAAATAAGCAAGTACCATTACACTCGTGTGTATATATATATATATATATATATATATGTACACGAGTATAAGCATGTACAATGTACAGGTACACATTTAGATATTTACACATGCATACTTTTGGAATGACAACCGAATGTGTAATTTGAAAAACTTCATGAAACGCAAATTCGTTTAAAATTTGCAGCAAAATAGAAAATCAATGCACCTACATTTACTCGACGTTGAGTGTAGTGCTTTATTTTCTTTCGGATTTGTGTTTACTTGAAACAGTCTTATTGCTTATCATACATATTTTGAAAAATTGATATGTTATTCTCTATTTTTATAAAGGTCTGTTAATTGACGTTTTTTTCTGGATACATTTTTATTTAAAATATCTTCATATTGAAAATAAAGGTAGTATTGTTCATTAGAGAATTGAATTTTTGCAAGAATATAAAATTTTTTTTCAGAAATTCAATTTGTAAGCGGTCGCACCAAATTATTTGTTGTCATTTCTCCTATTCAAGTTTTATGGTCGCTGCAACTATGATTTGTTATTATCGTGATAGTTTTACAAATTGATGTTTGTACATAAGTAATTATATTAACTAATCAAATTGTTTAGCGAGTAACTAAAGGTAGGTAAGTACTAGCTAATTAACTATGGGTACTTGTTGTTACATCGTTCTTTTTTCATTATTATTATCATTATAATTATACTCTTCTTGTTAGTTCTTTTGCAAATTCTCAAGATATCCATTTATTTGATGAATTATAATTTAAAGATGAACAGCAGGTTCTTTGAATTGATTTAGGTTGTTATGTGATTGCAGTGTTTGTGAATGTGTGTGTCGGATACATTTTATTAATTATTTTAACAATTATTTTGAATTTATCAACATTTGGTTAAAATAATAAAATAACATATCAGGTGTGTACAATTCTCTATGATTGTTTATAATGACTTAATTATAGTATATAATATATGTTTTAAATTATATAAACTGATTGATATTTAGTTGCCGTGATATAAGCCGTACTCTTCAGGGTCGGGCGAATAAGTGGTTGCGGACAATGTGCTAGACCGGGGGCACGGTCAACCCCCGGCGACTTATAGGACAGGAACCGAAGACGAGCTGATGACACAAGAATGCTCTTAGCTGAGTGGTCATGCACAGTCAGCGAAAGGAAAAAACCCTTTGGAGATCGATCATCTCCAGGGCGACTGCAAGATCGGGAGACATCGGAACGGACTGAACAGCAACGGAGGCCTGGTCATCCTCCGCCAAGCCACCGGAACCATGTGTGGTAGTGGCACATGTCAGTTGTTTCATCAAATATTATAGAAAAGTATTTAAAATTTTGAATTTGCCCAATTAAGTTTTTATGCATATACTTTGAGAGTAACAATATAATTTGATTTTGTATCTAATGTGATATGGATCTATATTTTTTACGATATAGCCAATTTTTCAATTTACAAGAATCTTCAGATCGGAAAATAAGGAGTTGTTGTAAATTTTAGTTTTCATCAGTATGACCTCTTAATGCTAATCCTTGTCTTGTTAGGTGAAGTATAGAACTAAATATCTTTAAAATAGCTATTTTGGACTCTTCTATTTCTTTAAGTTTACCTGTATCGAAAGAGTTATATACACTGGTACCTTCTTTATTAATTATATTTGATGAAAAATGGGCTCTATGGAATGATCCACCTATACAAATATAAAATAAATATATTAAAATATCAGTTTTTAGCCTTGATATCAAATTATTTAAAATACTTAATAGGTTTAAATTTGACAAGTTACAACTTTTATACTAAATTCTATTAAACTATAGATATTAAAATATAATTGGGAACTTGTGACTGTTTATACTATAATATATTATAAACCCGAAATCACAAAAATCGTCATCGTTGGTTCGCGTTGTAGATGGCAACCTAGTTGTTCAAATACGTATACGCAGTAAAAATATATCATTAATGCGATTTCGGATTTATAATATATTATAGTATAAATATTAATAAACTAACTGATATTGAACGAGTCAGGCCGTGTAATATCAACACGGAATTAAGACCCAACTGTAAACGAATTATAATTTACCGGTAGATCCCTAGAGTACTCACAATGGATAGGTAATAATTATATTTAATACATCATACTTACCTATTACTTGAATATTTGTCATATATCTACTGATATGATGAAAATCTTTGTAATGCCTTTTTCCAATTTGAAAAACCGTTAACTGTAAAAGTATCTTTTGAATTCTGATCAATAACTGAATTTATTGGTAAAAAAATGATACTATCTACAGCATTTTTACATTCAGAACAATACACTTTGTCTAATATTGTTGCGTGCGTGCCTTTGAATCTCAAAAGGGTACTCGACCACCAACGTAGATTTGATGTTAATTATAACATCTCCCCCTCTAAAACAACTTTGTTTTTTTTTTTTAATAAAAACTTTTTGTACAATGCTGCTGAAATTTTATAATACATTTCATGCATATTTAGTTATTTAACAATAATCAAAGTTCAGGTTCCAGTGTTGCTGAAATTTTACAATATATATAGTTAATATTACATAGTATTTTTTTTTATATTTTGACAATTGATATTACATTATATAGAATCTTGCTATAGTTCACATTTGGTTATGAAAATTAAATTTGGTTTTTTACACAAAATGCTTTGGATTTTTTTTTTTTAATTTACGAATTAATTCACATAGACGAAATGACAATTTTGTTTTACTTTTAAGCTTAGCGCGTTTACACTATAAAAATGGAAAGAGAGTAACTCTTTTCAGTTACTTGAACATACGTACATACGTGCAGCATATTCACCTATATATATATACCTGTATATATATATATATTTTTTTTTTTTTTTTTTACGCAGTCATCTGTTTTATAAACTGTTTCTTAATGTCTAGGGTTAGTCATTTAACACTTTTTTTTCAATTGCTTGTATAAATATTCTTATTTTCTATTTGGTTAGTGGGGATATATATCCTTTTATTACAATATAATTAAATTAGTTTAGTATGAAACACAATTATTATGTTTACTACTTTTATAAATAAAACTTTGGTTAGTAAAATGATTCTATAATAATATCTCTTATAGAATAACTTGATTAAGTTCATTAATGTAATTAATTAATTAATTAATAACACACACTTTTTTTTTCATTTACATAATGGAATTGTTTCCTGTATAATTTTAGTGCAGATAAACTTTCTTTTTTTTTTATTTATAATTCAATAGTTTGGTGGGTTCTTCTACAAGATCCATATAAGCTATAAGCCGACGACAATGACCTATATCAGAATTTCCTAGCCCCCTCCGAAACTTTTCTAATCTTCTTGCTATTTCATGTAATCTTTTCAATGATAACGTTTTCTTCATCCTATTATTGGCTGATTTTATGTGTCAGTCTAGACATTTCCATAATATTTTGACTTTACAATTAACTACGTCCATTCTGATCTCATGATCCTGAATTGCCATTACTCTCACGAGTGATGACATAAAATCCAAATCCCGTATAATCCTGCAATTTAGTTAACATTACTCTTTAATCTCTTCTTTTATTATGAAATTTACACCAAAGATAATATAAAATGTATCTTTCCGAGTATATTAGTTCCGTTTTATCTATCGTACTACTAATTCCTCGTAATTTAATACATCTAATTCGGGGCATTATTTCATTGCCTTGGCCAATATTTTACACCTAGGTGTAAGATATTGTTTTAAAATTACTTCATTTAAACAGATAGTCGTACTCTCTTGCATATTTACTATTCGGCTTACTGGGTATATCATGCCTACATGAAAGTTCGCGTTTATTAAATGTGCGGTTACACATGGGTAACTGACTACTACCGCCTGATCATATATTTTCATTACTATGTCATGTTCCTCCGTTTCCATGGCCAATATTAATTTCTTCAAAAACCTTTTCTCCGTTATCCCCATTATTTTCCTTATTTTTTTTTATACATTTTTTTTTTTTTTGCTTAAATTATTTCTTAGGTTATTCCACTAATTATAATATGTTAGTATTTAAATTATGACTATTTATTTATATATACATGGTTTTCCTTTTCTTAAAACCTTTATTCCTGGCTCAGACTTGATTATCTGTAAACATTAATTTATGCTAATTGTTTTACTTTTCTTTGCACACGCATTCGTTATTATTATATTTTAAAAATTTTTTTTTTCAAAATGTATTATTAAAAAAAATTTTTTTTTTATATTATTTAATAATTGGGATTGGGTTAGTTATTATTATCTGAATCGTCATATTCTAGTAAGTCGGATGGCTTTGAAATTTGATATATTATTTCTTCGATTCTTGGACATAATGTTGCTACGGCTACTGGCGCTAGAAAATCATTTAGATAATTGTTTATGCTACTTTGTATTTCTAATAACCTTTCCATATCGTAAAAGTTCCCCATACAGTAGTTAACGGTCACTAAATGATGAATCAAACATTTATGTTTAATTTTGATTTCATTGTCAACTATCACTATTTTAATGTTACGTGGCTGCATTTTCACGGCGCATAGTAATCGATCTAAATATCGTAATTCTAAATCCTCCATTTTTTTTTCTTCCTCAATTTAACCGAGTGTTGGTTTTTGATTTCTGGTATTTGTCCAATAGTAGGTATTTATCTTTATATTTTACCTAACTTAAATTATTTTACTCATTATTTCCTTATATCTTATAGCTAATTAAGCTTACTTTTGTACTTGAATAATATTTATATTTATAACTATATCTAACCATTCAATTAGCTTAATTATTAATTTATTTATATATAATAGATATATATGTTATTATTATTATTATTTTATTTTTTTTTTTTTAACTCTGTATTGTTATCCGATTTATTTAACACTCAAGTACTCAGATCCGGGTTTCATGATATATTTTCAAATTATTTTTATGTACTGTTACTTTTCTTTTCCCTCTCTGGATCACTATATTCTCTTTATCTAGTACCCCAATTACTTTATAAGGTCCTTTCTATAACGGGTGCAATTTATTTATCTGCGTATAATCTCTTAATAAAACTTGGTCTTTCACGTGTACCTCTATGGCATGACCTTTATGATCATAACTTTTCTTGGATTTCATTTTATTTTGTATAAGATTTTCTTTGGCAATTTTATGCGATTTCTGAAGTTTCTGTTTTAAATCATAGTAATAATCATTATTGTTATATCTAGGTTCCGGTTCACGTTTTAAATTAACTGGTATATCTAAACTTTTTCCATATAGTAGCGTATATGGTTGTTAATTTGTTGAAGAGTGTTCCGTAGAGTTATAGACAAAAAACGCATATGGTAAAAATTGATCCCAGTTATTCAGATTTTTATCTACGTAATGTCGTAAATATTCAGCCAACGTCCAATGAGATCAATCCAAACTACCATTGGTCTGCGGGTGAAAAGGGCTTTTGTTTGTTTTGTTTATTTTTAACAATTTACACATCTCAGAAAATGTTTTACTCAAAAAATCCGTTTCCTGGTCAGTTAATTTAGTTTTTGGAATTCCATGAATACAAACATATGCTTATACTACAAAAGTTTCAGCTACAGTATTTGTTTGGTGATTGAGTATGGGTACTTCTAATGAGTATTTTGTAAGATCGTCCTGCATGGTCAATATGTATGTATTTCATGATATCGTAGTTATTAAGGGACCGACTATGTCTAAAAATATCTTTTCAAATGGCCTTGAACTCGTAGAGGTAAGTACCATAGGTTGTTGAACTTTTCTGTTCACTATTTTATTCTTTTGGCAATATACACAGTACCAAACATAATTTTTTACGTCTTCCTTTATTCCCCGCCAGTTGTACTGGGCTTTTATTTTTTTTTCATTTGATTTATTCCCAAATGTCTGACCTAAATTGTCCACCAATTACTAAATCATGGAATTGTTTAAAAATTATCAATTTTTCCTCCTGGGAATATTCTAATTCAGAAGGTATAATTATTTATATTTTAGTTAAACGGAATATATATCGTATCATTGCTCTCACCTGTTCCCACTCTAATCCTTTTCCTATTTTTCCCATTGCCAAAAATTGTAGGGAATTCATTTCGAGAAATTCTTTTAGATTTATTAACGCGCCATATATATTTTCATAAGTATTCAGCTGTTTTTCCATATTTTTAGTAACTATAAATATTAAGTATCTATCCTTATTTTATAATTATGTTAAATCGATTATACTTTTACAAGGTTCTATTGTTTGGTTATTCCCGAATTTTTGTTTTATCAAGTAATTTATACCTGTTACAAAATTATAACGTTTTGCGAGTTCCGAGACAATAAGATATCTTTCAGGAACATCTATGGGTGTCCCGTTTACTTCTTTAACGTTGTTATTTGTTATTAGTTGTGTTTTCAATTTATCTAGGAACACCGGATATCCTTCATTTTTTATTTCTGCTACAGTATAGACTCTAGATAAAGCGTCTACGTTCGAATTTAATACTCCGGGTTTATATCTATCAGTTCTACACCGACTATGACAGAGGTAAGACGTGTGTTCTTGCCTCGTATTTAACTCACATTTTATCAGTACCGGTAATATTTTAGTAATTATAATTTATATATATATATGTGTATATATATATTTTACAAAAGTCTCCGTTTCTAATCGTACACTAGTATATTTATCTAACTTTTATTGTGCCGATAACAATTACGTTTATCTATAATGTCGTGTGAAATGCTGTGATGTGTTAACGAAAAGTTACTCTATGGAATGTTCGATCTGTAATAATGCAGCACATTACTATTATGTGGAATATACAGAAACGAATTTTAATAAAATGACTAAAAATACTAAAACTGAATTTACTTGTTCAAACTGCTCAAAATCTAATCAAAAATCACCGACATACTAAGTCTGTAGAAAAAAATATCGAAGAACTTATGAAATCAGTTTCGTTTTTGAGCTCCCAGTTTGACAATTTTAACACAAAAATTGATAGCGTTATTATAGAATTGAAAACTATTAAATTAGAAAATGAAAAAATTGTCAATGAAAATAAACGTTTATCCGAAGAAGTTTCTATATTAAAACACAAAATCAATATAATTGAACAACACAATCTTGGTATAACAGTAGAATTAACAGGCTTACCTAAAACTCAAAACAAAGATTGTATTTCCATTGTTGATGAAATTGGTAAAAAAACAAACACGGAACTAAATATAATCGAAGCCTATAGAATTAACTCTACTGTGTCAAAACAAAATATAATAGTGGCTAGATTAGCAACACTTGAAATGCGTAAAACGTT
>JAIPRL010013215.1:0-10853 GCA_025469235.1 Pemphigus obesinymphae
ATTTGGGCATTGATTTGACTTTTTTTCTCATAAAAAATGGTTCCTAAACATAACTGACCCCTCCGATTTACAAATCCTGTCTACTCCACTAATAATACCTACTTATTACCTAGTTTAAAAATCAGAATCTATTAATTTTTACCTAATATTTAATATTTGTGATTTTTTCCAAGTTCAGAAAAACACAATTTATACTACTGAGCACTATTGGGGAATTTTTTTTTATGTCGGCATATTAGTAAGTCTTTGCCCTAGTCTAGCAAAAACTGAAATGACGCCACTGAACTAGTGTGCGAATTGCTTCCGTTCCCTACTAACCAGTACTAACCATTCATTTTAAACAAAAAAGCGACATTTTAATTTTGTCAACGTACAATAAACAGAAAAATGAGTCAAGTGCTTCATAAATAATGTATTAGCTATTTTGTGTAAAAAAAATCCAAGTGTTTGAAATTACAATACCACGCGTGTATCTTAAAGCATTTATTTTACGAGTGAAATGATTTAATATACCTGATAAATGAAAAAACTCGATTCCACAAAAATATTTATTTGTATATTGTGTATACCTACGTATTTCGATAACGATGTTATCATCTTTAGTATACAATACACGTAGAGCTCTTGAAAATTGCAATGCTAGATGTTTATATGAGTTTTATGGCGGAAAAGTGACGCGGATTTGATTTGATTTATCTGATCTAATACCAAAATAAAAGATGATATTAGTCTTGTATTTATACTTATGTACATATATTTACTTTGATGAGTATACTGATTATTATAGTCCAGTCAATAAAGATCCAAAATTGACAAATAAATGCAATAAATTGTGTAGTCTGGGTTATTGTTTTAAGTGATAGGGATGGCCCCCAGGAGTAACATACTAAAAGTCCTCAACCAGTGGGCGCGAGCTTTAGGCAGGAGGAGGGGGCAAAGTTCCCATTTTTCAGTTTTTGGTGAATAGGTATGATGATATGTATATTTTATCAAATTAAATACTTTAAAATTTTATTCAAATTATGTCACTTATATACTGTTGTCGTACCATAAAAAACGAATAAAATAAAATAAAAAATTTAATTTATTAGGGAAAAGAGTAAAGTTAGAGATGAAAAGTTGGGTATGGTATTTGTGGGAAACGCATGATGCACGTGGTGTATACGTATATACCTATAGGTACGCGTCAGGCGGTAGGTACTACCTACGTTTGCGACGCGATTTATTTATCAAAGATGTATAGAGATTATTTATTCGAATTTGGAGTAGACTTTACTCTGATATGCTCAGAGAGTATTATATCGGGGAAATGGATTCTTCGAATAGTGAATTCCTGATCAGAAATAGGAAATTATTGGTATATGAATTAAAAGAAGTAAATGTAAGCACTAAGCATGTATCAACTATTGTATAAATGTAGCGAATTATTATTCTTCTTTTATAATCTTTTAATTTTATAATGTGAAAATAGACGTGCAAATATGTATCGACTACGACATGAAATATATCGTTGCCCCATACAATTTGTTTTTAAGTGAATAAATCGTTAATTTTATTATAATGTTATTTACATTTTATCATGCGAACACAATTTGCTTAAAGGGATTATTTAACTGAAGGATAATAAAAATGAATATTTTACTCGCTAACTAATTAATTTATCAGGTTCCTATAAGACGTAAGTACATTTCGGTGTTGCGTACATGACATTAGAATCACGGCAACCTTGAATGTGGCCGAGATGTACCTAAATACACAAGACACTAACACGGCAAAACGTAGTCTAAGAAAAATGTAAAGCAAAAGCTAAAATGTTTTATTACCTGGGGCCCGATTCTTGAGTTCTTGTGATAATTTATCAAATACGATAATTATATTACGCACGATAAAGTTTTATCAAATGTACCAATTCTCGAATGAAAAACGATATTAAAATATCGTATGTGATAATTTATCAAACGTTTATCAGTGTTATCAACGTTATCAATATATTTTGTCATACAATTTAAAGATCGTTTTGTAATCATTTAATTCACAGACTGTGTACTTCAATATTACCTTTATAAGTTAATAATAAGTCATATAAGACTGTATACCTATACTATTTAAGTTAATTATTTATTGTTTTTTTTTTCAAACAGTCTAATACACTTGATATTTTATATTGAACTGTATACCTAGGTATATTATATAAGTTAATTTTTTGCTATTTTTTAAAACAGTTTAATAGATTAAGATATTACATCAAAAAAATTGGATTTAACAAAAGACTGTATAAGTATATAAATTCATATTGTTATTTCTTTAATAATTGTTGAAGAATAAAAAGTTTTAATATAACATATGTTTTTTATAGAATATTTATAATTATATAATGAATATAGAAAGAAAAGAAAAATTGTAATGTTTAATGATATGTTAATAGTAGATATCTATATAAAATATCGTATAACACGTTGCTAAAAAGCTATTTCCAACAGATAATTGGTAAGAACCAGTCGCAAAAAAATTCAAAGCTACAAATTTGATATAGGTAGATATGTAGATACCTACATATTAAAAATTACATTAAATGTAAAAAAAAAGCTTTGAATAATTATAATTGAAAATCCTAAAATTAAGTAAGTAGATACTTACTTTAGTCTGAATATCTAAAGCAGATTTTCTTGTAGGTTCCATTATAAATGGTGTAAGTAAATTAATTAAATAATGTACTGAATATTTGGAAAGTCTAACATTTTTAATAAAAATATCATCTGGCAATAAAAACGGATTTTTCGGTTTTATTATTGCTTTTCTACTATTTTCTAAAGCATTTTTTTGCATCTCCCGATTGTCTATAGCAGCTATATTTACTTCAACTATAATTATTATTTATATTGAAAAGTATAAAGTTTATAATAAATAATAATTATGTAAAATAATAACACAATAAAATCACTGATTAAATGAACGTTCGCTGAATTTACGATAAAATTGTTTGTGATAATTAATTATCACCGGTAAAATACCTTGGGATCGTTTGTATTATCAATATAAATTATCAAAAAATAATTCAAGAATACGAAAAAACGATATTTTCAACATTTGTGTGATATTTCATAAATATCACGCTTGATAAATTATTACAATCGTTCAAGAATAGGGCCCCTGATGTCCGGTGATCTTGAGTTATTGAAGACGGTGTTTGACGAGATATTATTATACTAAAACATGAAACTAAAAGAGAACTAAAATCTAGTGGATGATACTATAAATAAGTGGATTAAAAAAACAAGGAAATGAGAATTAAAATTAGGATACAAAACTACGTAATACTAAAAATGCGCAATGGTAAAATAAGACGAAGCAAACAATTCTCTGTGGTATCGGCGTAGTATGATCATGTTGGAGCAAAGGTCGTCTGGTATTTCTATCGCTGTGATTGAGTGCGGTCACACTTACGGCCGCACTTGTATTTTTTCCAACTGGGTCTGCGGTCTTCTATTATATTAATTTTAAGCGTCTTAATATTTTTTGGAATACCAGCCGATTCCTTTGCTCAGATATATCTTTGTACACCATCTTCTGTTGAACAATTTGTGATGCAAAATAATATATGTATTTTTAAACAATCTTCGAAATTTTACAAATATTAGAACTGTGTATGTAAATCATTGTAACAAATTAATATATATATTTATTTTAAAAAAAGTTTGCGATGCGTGTGTGTGCACGATATCATTACAACTGTAAAAAAAAAAAAAATTATAGGGTGCTCTCAGTTTATTATGAAATAGTATAAGAGCTCTGGCCTTATGCGCAATCCGCAATCCGAGCACTGCTTAGATATTATCAGTTACTACGGATAAAAAAAAATGCAAAATCTAAAAACCTGTTTGAATAAAAATAAATAATTATTGGTATAACTATTGTAATTATTCCATATTATTATTTTTCCTATATAAATATTTTAATAATCCTTTTCTACCGTCAGTACTAGTGCGTCATGCCACAAAGCACTAAAATGTTCTCATCTAATAGAATGAATACAAAATATTTAAATATTTTTTTCAAATTATTTTGATCTATAATAGATTTTAACTTAAAACAAGAAATTAGTCTACACTGCACAGTATAAACATTTTCATAATTTTATTATAACATAATATTAAAACAATGTGTTGGTTTTAATATTATGTTTTTTAATGTTTGTACCTATATTTTTTGGGTAAAAAATTTGAGATATTTTAGAGTAGAAGAATAGCTGTTGGATATAGAGATATTTTATGAAAATTTAATTTAGTAAGTACCTACCTACTTAAGACATAACTACATGATATTCCTTGTAATATAATTACTTAAGAAAACTATATAGCTGTAGCTAAAATATATTTTATGACAAAATCTGACTCTTAAATAAACTTCAAGTTTAAGGCCTAGGTGAAATGCATTCATTGCACCCCCAGTAAATCCTACAATATGCATGATTATATTAATTTATACATTGTTATGGTTAAATTTTTTTAAATATGTTTCAATATGTTTATATATTTTTTACAAGCGTGTATTTATATTATAAATGTTTGAGTATATCATTTTTTTAGGGGGACGAGCTCCCTCTACCAATCTATTTACGCTAATGTTATAAAAAACGGCAAAATTGATTTCCATAAGGTGGCAATAACGGTTAGTACGCACTGGTACATACGTATATAAAACATTTTCACTTCCTCGCTTAACTGTCTTTTCTATTATCCATCAAGGCTCCAGTCCCGTGACTGACAATTAATCGAGGTCACACTGTATACGTACCAAAAGAGATAAAAACTCGACGAAAAAGTTGTATATAGATCTATAAAACCAACGAGTTGTGTTCTCTCGTGACACAGAATAACTATAGTAGTATAGTTAAATTCAAAAGTTATGTCGGCCGATCATAAAACTGCATATGATAACTGATAAGTATTTAAAATACTTGAGCATCTTGTTATTAATCATTATTAGACATATTAATAATATAAATTTTTTAATTATAAACTACATTACATTTTATAAAATCGATAAAAAGTTCAAATTTTACGAAAAATGCAGTTATTATTCATATATGTATTGTCGTATTAAACTATTTAAACAGATGTAACTAAGTACAATCTTAAGCATATTATAAATAAAAACTTACAGCTATAGGCCATATTTTGTACAAAAATTTTCCACTACTGTTAACATCTGAAAAAATCATTATTTTACTTAAAATCATTTTTAAAATGTAATATTGCCACTTATATTAGGTTTTAAATTTTGTACGAACCCATACATGAATTAAGGTTAAAATATTTAAAGATTGAATAATAAAATATTTAAGAATTGAATATTAATGAATTTAATAAATAAGAAAATAATATTTTGAATACATACCTGTTGTCTAAAGTAATTACCAGAATCTCGTTCCACTATGTCTTAGGAAAATCCCTTCAAATTTTTAAAATAATTAAATAATATTAAAACGTTGCGCTGGAAGCTCGGTATTCAAAATTATTATTATACATATAGTTTTTTTAGATTTTAAGTGAAACAAAGAATTGAAGTGTGGCGTTCTTGATTGCTCAACGCCGCCTCATATAAATAACCCATAATGATATTTAGAGTATTTAAATTTAAATAAATGCTCTACAATTATTTTTTCTTTGAAAATAACACCTATTACATTAAATTATTCTTTAGGTGGTAGAAACGTATTAAGAGTATCTACAGTATATGACCTTGAAGTAAAGTTTGATTCTAAACTTTCTTTCAATGACCATATACTCAGTGCCGGATTTAGAGAATTTGTCGCCCGGGGCAAAAATAATTGTAGCGCCCCTTTTTTTAAATTTTAATAAGCAAAAAAAAAAAAGACCTTCGTCAATTCCTATTAAAAATTAAGTGATCAATGGGACCCCACTTCCAAAAGCAGGACAAAAAATTTAAATATTTTTAAATTTTGAACCCCATCATAATGGCGCCCGGGGCACGTGTCCCGGTTCGCCCCACCCACCATAGATCCAGCACTGCATATACTCTTTATTAGGAATAACGACTCTGCAAAACTAAGATTTTTTGTCAAATACTTAGAGACGAATCTGTATAAAAAATATTATATTGTTCATTAGTCCGTTCGCATTTTGACTATGCAACTCTAATCTGGCATCCTTATTTAATAACACAAATAAGGAATTTCAAAAAAGTCTAAAATAATTTTATCAGATTTTTATGTTATCAATGTTTTGTTTTTAGATCTCCTCATTCTGATCATAATGTTGCAATTCATTTTTTTAATATGCTAATGATAGAACAGTGATTTACATAAATTAAATTTAAATTTGTTTACAAATTACTAAATTATATGATTGATTGCTCCAAAATACTGCAAAATATAAATTAAAAAAATTAATTACCGGCATTTAAATGTATTTTATATTGAGCATTGTACTACAAATTATTTATAAAATTTACAAGCGAACATTTTAATGTCCGCAGGAAATTCTGTAAACAATTTTAATTTTTTTTTTTTGTAAATTTATAAATATTTCATAACGAATGTCTTAAAAATTTTTAATAACATTTTTCTCTTTCTGTTTATTTTGATCCCTTAAGTTTATTTTATATTATTATTTTATTTGTATACCATGAATTATTATCCATATGTTGATATTATATTGTTATATTATTTGTATATTACGAATTATTTTATATTTTATTAATTATCTATATTATATGAATTCTTAATTATGTGAATATTATACTATTATCATTATTATTATTTTAATTATTACTTTTAATTGAAACTCGTTTCCGTTAATAAAAAAAAAGAAATTATGTATTAGGCAGGAAATAATGCAGTTTAGCGGCTACACCATTTTGCATTTTTTTCGTACCTACATAATATTTAACGAAAATAATTACGATGAAATTAAATTTAACTAGATGAATATAGTTTAGAAAAAAGAAGCCTTTTGAAGTTCACGAATTTACCATATAATATTCGTGTATTTTGGTCGTTGAATAACAGGTTAAATTTAATACGGTAAACGGGTGGTTCTCTTCGCACATTCTGATCAATAAATTCGAAAATATCTCCTGGTTTTCTTTGAAACTCCACATAAATTAAAACAACATAAACATGTTAAAAACATGTTTGCAAGACACGATATCGATAAAATAGAACAAATACGTGTACATGTATGTATCGTTTATTGACTATATGTTTCCTGCTGTTATTCATATATCTGCTTTTTAAAATTAAAAACAACAAGAAAACAAGAAAACAAGAAAATTAATTATGAATAACACACCAATATCAAATAATGCACCAACATCAGATCGCCTGCCATAATAATATAATATGACGTTATGGCGCGATGCTAACGTATAAAAATGTAAAAAATCGTATGACATATCAAAATAGGGGTTTTAAAGGTCGATAAATATTATGGAAGTATCCATTTTTCATAAATATAACCTTAGGAATAAGAAAATATAATTTAATAAAA
Source organism: Pemphigus obesinymphae (assembly GCA_025469235.1). Taxonomy (NCBI): domain Eukaryota; kingdom Metazoa; phylum Arthropoda; class Insecta; order Hemiptera; family Aphididae; genus Pemphigus; species Pemphigus obesinymphae. Next base: position 7,512 of record JAIPRL010013215.1, read on the forward strand.
AAAATTTTGCAATGTTCTTATTTAAATAATACCTATTTAGAACGTAGTTACTATTACTAATTATTAATATTGTTACTGTTTCTATTATTATTTATATTATAAATGCATGTTAATATTATTATTATTCAAATTAAATTATGTAAGTTATTGATATTTTATTAATTTGTTAATTAATTTATTAAATTATATTTCCTTAAATCATTAAAGGTCGATAAATCTCGTGATGTATTTTATTTTGAAATAGCTACTGTAAGTGGACCTACATCAAAATTTCGGGATAATAATGTCGCTAGTAAAAATGTCGCACTAATTAAATAATTATTAACAAAAGGTTATATGAAAATAATCTACTAAACATATTTATTTTTAATTCTCATACTATGTAGAAACTATAAAGTGTATTATAGTAGATAAACAACATTTTTATCTATAGCCTGCTGCTGTACGTACGCCTATATATTATATAAATTCTGACAGGTATATAATTATACGTGTATTTTATTATGTGAAAATATACTGTTAAACATAGAAATGATAACTATAGAAATGTCCATATCACATATTAAAAATCTTATATTACTGAGTAGGTACGTACATAAGTAGTATAGGTACCTACCTACTAATGCACCAGTGTGTAAATTGCAGACGTATTACTAACATATTATATTAAAAATTTATACTTTATAGTAATTATGACGTTTGAACTAATATCTAGCCAAAAAATGTTAAATTATTAAAGTTTATTTATTTTATTTATTGAAATGAGAAAGAAGTAAAAAATAAAATAATTTCGAAATGGGTTGACTACAACTCAAGAAAATGTTGTGGGGGATTACATTCATCAGGAAAAAATGTAATTCATACTATTATTTATTATATATTTATAATCAGTGATACTACTACTCACAACCATGTTGCTGATATAGCTAAAATTGAAGCTAAAGAAACAATAGCAAATCTAAAAGATATCGCAAAGAACACTGAGCACAGTACCGATATGGTTATAGGCCTAATGATATCACAGGAATTTATATAAAAATAAATTATAATATAAATATATTTACCACTAACAAATACTTACTTAAATTATTTAATTTAAAGTTATTGTAAAGTAGTTATAAAATTATTGCATTATATATATTTAGGTCAAAATGAGATACGTGTTGTTGCTGTTAATGTAGCGATACACTCTCTATATAAATTATAATTACCATTTAAATTTTAAACATTATATTTTTTAATTTTTAGATGACACATAATATTGCGGGACATCTCCCAAGTACATCAGGATAAAAATGTACAATTCGACGAATTAGCACGAAGACATAAGTCACAATATTAATACAGAATACGGATTATACGAGTGCTCATCGGTTATTATATTTTTAGTTTAAGACTTGTTATTGTATCATAAAATGTCAATATTATACAGGTAATAATATAATATATTATATTTATATATTTCTATATTATAATAATAAAATAGTCAGTACCAAGTAGCTAATAATGATGTTGATACACGAGTTTTGGGTACCTATATTCTATCATATTCAAATGTCGGTGAAATACAATTCTCCAAAATATTACCCACTTTTTTAATTTTTAGGTATCTACCTACTACAATATTATTGAACAAGATCAGTATTTAGTTATTAATTCATCGATGATTATGATAACAAAAACATATATTATGCATACCTAACATACATTTAGTGTTCATATATATTAATACTACCTATGTAGGTATAATAATAATAATTATAACGTATTCACAACAAAAATAACAATTTATTAAAAAAATAAACATGACTATAATGAATTATACACATTATATAATACAACTTTGAATATGTAGGTATATTATTAAAATATATTATTTTTAAATGTATTCTTAAAGTTATTGTAAATATGTATTTATATTAAATTCATGGAAATATAGAGATGAAAGAGCGACATATGGCGAGCAAGAGTATACAATTTTGAAGCGTCATAAGGCCGCTCAGGGCAACTTGCAAATTGCGGGAATGGACTTGCCAATTGTTGCAACATACTTGCAACATACTTGCAAAATATTGGTATAATTTTCAAACTGATCGCATAATATGGTAGGGAAACTTCACGCACGTTAATTAAGTACTTGTAATTACGTTTTAATTATGTTAAAAATATTTTAATATAACTATAGATAACTTTTGTACAATTTATGATATACCTACTTATCTAAATAGTAAATATAATACCTATGTTAAAATCATAGGTTTCATTATTCTTCGATGGATAAAATTATGTTTAAATATTTGAAAATATAATAAATGTTTTATGTTAAGTGAACCCAAATGGAACTACTAGTTTAGTGAGCTCGTTTAAGGGCTTACTAAATTTGGTAGGTTATCGTTTAATTAGCCGTTAAATAATTTAGTCATTCACTAAACCGCTAGTCATTCATTAAACGTCTAGTGAACGTTTATCTAGCGAACCCGCCATTATATGTTTTATTGATAAGGAATAATTTATTTTATTCATCGCCTAATATATAATATAAATATACTTATTTTAGATTTTGAGCGTAGCGAGAAATGTATTTATTTTACAATTATGTTTATATATTTAACATATTATTTTATTAAATTTATTTTTTACCGGACAAACTGTCACTGATATGATTGGTACCGGATCAATAGTCGCCGGACCAAATTAACCGGACTAATTGATGTGGAACCATACTTCATACGTACGAATATATATATATATATATATATATATATATATAAATCTAATTTATTTGCAGATTCTCCTGGTCCATCAAAAAATTCAGGTAATTATAAGTCAACATACGAATATTCTTTTTTTTTTTGATAATACATTAGTATTTGGGTTAGGAAAGGCCAATGTCACTTTTTGAATAATGGAATTTAAAATCGAATAACTAGTTTGAAAGTTTGACATTTTTTAATTAGGAAATTAAGACAAAACTGTAAAATTGAAAAACTTAAAACTACCAATTTATATTTCTGGGTAACTTCTGTTACTTCACTACATGCTGAAAATATTTGTGCCAAATATAAATATTAAATATAAATAGCACCACTGTAGTAATATTATAATCATACATATGCAAGGGCGCCCATAGGGTAAATTTCAGGGGGGTACAAATTAAAATAATTATAATATTTTTAAATTTACTACCGGTTTTAGCAATAATCCAATATTAGGTAATTCTTATTAGGTGTCATGTCCTTCCCCTTAACTCATTAGTACAAATAAAATTCTATATTTACTGATTTGATCCTTATAAAGAATTATTTAGTCAAAAAAAAAATTAAAAATTTGACTTTTTTATAA
>JAIPRL010013216.1:0-10852 GCA_025469235.1 Pemphigus obesinymphae
ATAACATGGATTAAAAGTTAAATTTATATAAATATTTAAAAAAATATTATGGTACTGGTTCAGGGGACGCCTTTTTTTTGCATTAGCTATAGTCCCCCTGCAAATATATTCCACTTTAACCACTGGGGATATTTACAAATTGTATAATATCAGTTATATTTGTGTTTTCGAAAAAAGCACGACTATAAACTATGGAACACAGATAATTTTGTTGACTAAATTATGTAATAGTACCTACTTATTATGAATGATTTGGATAAACCAAAAAAATTAATTTTCAAGTTATTATAAGTCTGAAATGTATATTTAGATATTCTATACCTATTCTTTAGAGATTTTTAGTTGGTAATTATAAAAAACACGGTCTAGAAGTATTTTTTAATTTTATGATTTAATATTGGTTGTATTTGTAGGTAATATCTATAATATAATATATTATATTATTTCATGTTATATGTAATAAGTAAATAGTAATAAGATATCAACTCTAGCCTCTATCGAGAAAATGTTCAGCGTCAGCCTCTGATGGCGTCAGGTAGGTGTATAGTATTGGGTGCTAATAGTGAAAAGGTTGAAAAAATGCAACAAAATGATGGGGTGGAGGCGAATAGGTCGATGGCGACATAATAATAAAGTTCGATAATATTTTTTTTTTTACATTTTTAAAATGTTAAAAATTAATATTGGTTGTGGCGGCGAAATGTCCGGCGGCGAAACGGTAGCGGCGATTTGTCCGGATCCGTATTTATAGTACCTACCTTTCCCAAGCGGTGGCTGTCACGAAGTGCACATGTGCGATTGCGTCGCTCCGCGTTTCGTAGTGTTTTTCGGCGGTTATCGTTCGCAGTTTTTTAAGTGCTAAACATTGAAATTTTTGCGTCGGTCTCGTCTTTCGAATGCAAAAATAATCGTGCGAATCGGCCCGGTAGTTTCCGAATAATAACGATTTTCGTGCGTTGCTACCGCCGTGCCCCTTCCGTCGAAAACGGCGAAGTGTCCCGGTCGGGAAAAACCTCAGCATATCCAGCGATTTTTGGCACCAATCTCTCCGGCGCTTCAAGACGAAGTTTTTAAGCTATCGCTGAGCCTGACCGGACAAGCGGTTCGGGAGTAATACCGGTTTTTTCCTGCCTAAGGTAAGAACACGGTGTAAATATCGCGAAACACGGGCCCATCGGAAACCGTTTTTGACGCCTCTCCCGGGTCCGTTCGTGCTACCATCGCATTCGGGGGCGTCACCCGATCTATTCGGTACCTCTCCAGTGCTTATACGCCTAAAGGATCCGGCGGAATCCCGATTCCGAAATTCGGTCTTCCGCGCACCCTAGCGGCGGCGCGCACCGACGTACATCCGCGCGTGGTATAGGAGCCGACCTGTCTCGCCGAGGCGAATCCGGCGACCCTTCGTTCTTCTTCGGCCGACACTTAGTTGCGGAGAAATCGGTGAAAAACCAATTTCCCTATACCGATGCATGGCCGCCCAAATGAAAATATTTTCGTTATGTAAACAAACATATTACATGTTTGCTTGGGCGGCGTAGATGTAAGGCGACATCGTTTTCTCGAACGCGGCTAATTTAAAATACGTGGCGTGCTGCTACGCGTCGCCTTTGTATAATTTCCCGTCTACCCCGGAACAACCAAAAAAGGGGTAGAACTCAGCAACCGCTGACACAATCGAGTCCGGATAAAGACTGTCGTGGCAGGCGGAGACCCAGGTACAGCATATAAAAAGTTCCCCCCGTAACTCCGGAACAGTGGGGGCTAGAGAGCCGGGGTTTGCGGCGCTGGATTTGTCGAGGTGAGTAGTAAAAACCCCCCTCATAATCTGAGGGCGAAAATGCTCTATAGGGCACTCAACAACACGTTTCTACAGGCCACCGAAGGACCGTCTAGAACCGTGTGTTCCTCGCGATACCTTCGGATTTGGGGGTTCACCGCGGCCATCTAGTCGGCGAGAGAATGGTAGCAGCAAAGGGGGCTTCGGCGACAGCCACCCCCTCTCATGAGCCCTTCTTCGGGGCCCATTGCTTATAAGGCAGGTACACCGACAGTGGTCCATTTGTCCAATATAACCAATTCAACCCTGGGTACTCAGGGTTCTAAAGGTTTTTCATTCAACAGGTGAATGCTATGCAAAAACTGGAGGCGAAAGAAAATACCTTTTGCATAGATAAGGATCTGGAGTCCCTTAGGGAACTTGTAAAAAAGGTAAAAACCGAAGGTGTTAAGGAAGTTATTGACAGGATAAGTACTCTTTTTAATGCCTCAGTAGTAAACAAACGGGAACAGAAGACGGCTAGTGCGCTCATAGTAGACATAGATGGTAAGATTAAGGACTCATGGAGGGTAATTATGGGCGCCATTGAAAAAGCAAGGCTCAATAAAGCAAGTAATATACGAGGAGGTCCTGACGATCGTATTGCAGAGGTCCTCTCATACATTAACATGAGACTAAACATGCAAGATGCGAAGCTCAAGGAGTTGATTATATCAGCAAATAACAGAAAATGGCCGGTTTCCGATGATGGGGAGCCTCACTCTGCTGTGACGAATCAGACAAATAGTAAAAGACCCGCTATGGTGCGTAAGACGCAACCGACTGAAACACCCCGAAGGCGGGGCATCCTAAAAAGGAACAATGGTCTGAAGTGAAGACGAAGCGGGCATTAGCATCAAAGAAGGGAGCTGCAAGCGATCCAGTCACAACCCGTGCAAGGTCGAAAGTCAGGCCTCCCGCAGTGTTGGTGAAAATCGCAACTGGGTCGAGCTATGTCGACACCGTTAAGGCTTGGGTGGTTTTGATCTAGCGGATGTCGGTGTGGGTGCGGAGTCGATCAAACTCAAGCGGACCCACAACGGCCACCTGCTAGTCAAGCTACCCAAGAACAAGGGCGCCGAAGCCGGGGCGGGGAAACTGGGATCGGCAATATCATCCAAGCTCGGCGAGAACGTCGGGACCGTTTCCAAACTAGGCAGCAGTGTCGACATAGAGGTGGTCGACTTCGACGTGGCGGCGGACAGGGCTGAGATCCTAGCTGTACGGGCAGCCATCCCGGGCGATCAGGAAGACCCGAGAACAAAAACCAAAGGGACTCAGTATCCATCACCGGCCTTTGGGGGGGTCAGGTCATCGACACTTGGAGGTCTTTTCGCCGGCACATCGAGGTAGTCGCGGCCAACACCAAGGTCACAGTCAACGCTCTTAGTAGGCATTTGCCTAACGTCGGTGGACCTGGCAGTGCGAAGAGAAAGTTGTTGATGTCAGCGGCCATGGCAAAGCTACTGCATTCCTCCGCGGTCTGAGGTAATGACGGTCTGACCTCCACAGTCAAGAGGTCCCTTCTCGTGCGGTCTCAAGGCAAGCTGCCCTTAGAATCTCTCTCTGCTATAGGACGGTCTCCGAACCTGTCACCCTGATGTTCACAGGCACTCCTCCGGCCGACTTAATAGTCGCCGAATCGGCTAGAGTCCGGAAAAGAATGGTCGAAGACCCAGTCACCTTAAAGTCCAGGGTCAAGGCAAAAGAACGTGAAGTGACCATCAACGAGTGGGACCTAAGGTGGAAAGCGGAAGTTGGAAAGGCGGATTGGACCCATCGCCTTATCCCCGACATGAGGCGTTGGCTCCATAGGCCTTATGGATTTGAAGTTACCTACCACCTGTCCCAGGCTTTGACCGGCCATTGTTTCAATCAATACCTGCTTAAAATGAAAAGGTCTCGTGATGCTGGCTGCGTGTACTGCTCTTGGCACTGCGGAGCAAACCTTATTTTTATGCCCAAGGTGGGCCATCGAGCGGGAGCCCCTCACCAGGTGCCTTCGACGGTCGACGGCTCCTGAAGACGTAGCAGGCCTTCTTTGCGGTCCGGTGACGGAACATTTGCCGGAGGATAACAGTAGAATTCTGCACCTATTGACTGCCGCGAAAAACCACTGCAGTGTGTTTCTTCTCTCCATGGTCCAAGTCATTATGTCTACTAAAGGGAACGACAAAGACAGAGCAACTGAACGAGACTCCAGAATGGCGGGAGGCTAATCCTGGTCGAGAAGTAAGGACCAGACTCAAAAGGCCTGTGGGTTCCGCGAACCGGGCCACGAAAGTGCCGCCCAGTTATAATATCGTTTATATTGACTTATATATTGTTATTGTACTTGTATATTGCATTGTTGTTGATTGTATGAATTTGTTTTTACAATAAACGATGGCAGCACTGGGGTAGTAATGTTAACACAATCCCCCTGGCGCTGTCGGTTAAACCAGAAAAAAAAAAAAGGTAGTATTTATAGTATTATTATTATAAACTATTTATGTAGACGTAGAGAGTAGAGACTATAGGTACCGTGCAAACGTCCTCTAGCGCAACCTAGTTGATAATATTATAAGTTCTTTTATTATATATCTACTAAAAGAACTTATGATAATATCAATATCAACATAATACAAAAATGTGACAATGTACCATTTTCGTTGTTTAAATTGTATATTTTAATTTTTAATTTATTAAACATTGGATTTTTGACTATTTTATATTTTGTATAAATAATTAAAATGAGTAATAGAATGTGTTGTGTTGTTAATTGTTGCAACTCCTATAAAAATACAACAAATGTAAAATTCGATAGTTTCCCCAACAGACCCCATGAAAAAGAATTAAAAGTACAGTGGACAAAGGCTGTAAAAAGATTGGAGTAAGTTTGATAATAAATAACTGCATAAAATCGTTTTATTTTTTTATTTTATATATATCTAATTCTACCATTTTAGAAAAAATGGTCAATTATGGCAACCAAAATCGCATAGTCTTATATGTAGTGATCATTTTGTTGGTAGCCAAAAATCAAAAGATCCAAATCGTCCTTCTTCTTATGTACCTTCTTTATTTCCTCAAGTTTACAAAAATAAAGGTATTAATGAGGAACAATCAATAACTAGATATAAACGAAATTTGAAACACCATGAAGTTAAATTGAAAAATGTACCAGTCAATTCAACATTAAATATATCAATGGAGAATACAGAGAACCATTCAGAACCATTTGTTTGTATCAAGTTAAATTATGCTCATGTTGCTTGTCAAGCTGGCTTTAATTATCTTCACAAAGATTTATTTAAATTTGAATGTGTATTTAATAAATTAAATAATGACGTCTCCACTCAAGCATCAATCCCATTGGATTATAATAATACTTTTAAAAAGCCTAACACCAGTGACATTTCTTGTGGTCCTGATATATCTTCAATAAATTTGAATTATTTTCATGGATTTCACTCAATTGACAATGAATCTCAATTAAAAGATTTAACTGGTACAACTTTTAAAGTATTTAAACTTTTACTTACTTTCATGAATGGTTGATTCAACCTGTAGCACTATTGGTAAAGAAAATAGGTTATTAATTTTTCTAATGAAAATTAAACTTGGTATTACATATTCAGCTATTGGTGTTTTTTTAAATATTAATCGTACTACAGTTGCAAGAATATTTTACAATATTTTAAATTCTTTGACGACAAAAACAAAAGAGTTTATATTTTGGCCAAATAAAAAAACTATTTTAGAAACTTAGCCAAAATCATTTAAAAAAATTTCCCAAACTGTCGATGTATTATTGACTGTACTGAGATTAAAACTGAGCAACCATGTACTATTGAACAAAGAGTAAACATTACTTGAGGTATAAAAATGCTTATACTGTTAAAGTTCTTGTTGCTATAATTCCAAGTGGTCTAATTTGTTTTTTGTCAAAATGTTATGGGGGCAAAGCAAGTGATACATTTATTACCAACGATAGTGGATTTTTATCACAATTGGAGGCTGGAGATGAAGTATTAGCGGACAAAGGGTTTCTAGGTATTAAAGTGTCTTGTGATGAAAAAAATGTATTTTAGTGATGCCTCCTATTCTCCATAATGGGCGGTTCACAGAAGAGGAGGTAATTGAAACATACAATGTTGCAGTGTATGTATACACATTGAGAGAGTCTTTGCCAGATTAAAAACATATGGATTATTAAATAAAATTACTGTAGATTTACTTCCTTCTATCAATGACATCATACACATGTGTTGTGTATTCACCAATTTACAAAGTCCTATAATAAAAGAATAAAGTACAATTGTTTACTTGTATACTTGTTTTAAAAATGTTTATATTATATTCAACAAATTTAAATGTACATAATTATAACAATATTACTAGTACACTTACTAACAAGTTAACTTCAGTTTTTATAAATAACACAGAAAAAAATACACTTAGGTAAATATAAATTAAGTATAACATTTATTAGGTAATTAAATCAATTTTGAGTAATAGAAGTTAACTTTAAATACTTCATGTTTACTATTTAAGTTTACTTTATATATACCTATAATAATAAATATATATTAATTAATAATAAATTATCATTATAGTATAATATAAATATGTATATATAAACTATATAGTGTAGTTATTAAAAAATAATAGGTATACCTATATATTTACAAATGTATATAATTTGAATGTATTTATAATGTAATAAGTTTTGGTAAATAAAAGTAAAAAGATTCTAACCTTGTTAATATATTTTTTAAAAACAAATCATTCTTTTCAATAGTAATAATAATTGTGTCTATTTTATTGTAAACCAAAAGATCACAAGTATTTAAACCACTACAATACATTAAAACTTGACATTGTGTGTAGTATTGGTGAGTTGTTTTGAGACATATTTGGTTATTTTCATAATTTAAATAAGAAACATTAGGTTTATTATTAATAGAATCAAATATAGGTTTATTTTGACAAGAAATTGGACATTTTATCCCTAAAACTTTTGTCAATATTCCTTGTTCATAAACTATACCGTCAGGGCTAGCACAAAGCCATGTGTTCTGGCTATGAATTATAACTCCACATTTAAGAACATTAACATTTAAATGAGTAGAATAAAACTCTACTGCTATATCTTCAAATTTTTTGCCATAAGCTACATTTATTTTACCCTTATAACCTAATTCTTTATCACTCAAAAAAGATAATGCCAATTGTTCTTGATTTTGAATTGATAAATTCTTACATGATTTGATCCTATGAGCCTTACTACTAGCTGATATTCTATTTTTCCTAATTTTTACCCATAAATCACTTTCAGATTGTAATTTTGTAATACTAAATATTTGAGCAATTCTAATTTTATCAACTTTTATGTTTTTAAAAAAGTATTAATTTTCATTATAATTTAAAGGATAGTAATAACCTGCATTTAAAATAAATGAATTATTGCTCTGCATGCATAATATATCATACATATGGCTTTTGTCTATATCTTTTTCAACTTTACCTAAAATAAAATCTAAACATTTTTTACATTCTATAAATATCTCACATTGCTGTTCCTTTTCTATCATATTAGTTAAAATACATGGAACTGATAAAATATCATACATTTTAATAAGAGATTCATGATTAATTGACTTAATTTCAGGATCACACATTTATTTACGTTTTTTTGGAAACAAATTTTCAATGGTTTTTCCTTTTTGTATTTAGCCTCACCCGACTTAGAAGGCTTTCCCCATTCTTGTTCAACATTTGTTTTCGATAATGTCTCTTCATTATTGATGTAGTATATGAGAGCTGCAATATGCTTACATTTACATCCAGCGCCTGCGGCACATGGACATGAACAATGGGTTACATGTCTGGTGAGATTTATCTACACAAATGTTTTACTTCTTAATAAAATATAAATTACCTAGTATAAATATAATATCTTTCAAATACCTTCAAAGTTACTTTATAAAGTGGTAAACTAACAGATGTCTGCCTTATAACAAAACCAGTAATAGTAGAATATCCATTTAATTGTTTTATTTCTGTAACTATATGCACATGTCCACTTCCCACCAATTTAACCCCTTTATTATTTTTAAAAACATATTCATGGTTAATTGCACTAAAGCCACATTTTAAAATTACGTCAGGTTTATTCATTTTTAACTCAATAAAAGATGATTGTTAAACGAAATAGTTGGTAAATTATGTTTTGAAAACAATTACCTAATAAGACCTATATAATGACTACCCAATAAAAGATATTTTGAAGTTTGATAATAATAGAATTTTGAGAGTTGTCCACTAGGTATCGTTGTTTTGTATAGTATGCACGGTACCGATATACTTAAATTAAAACATACAAAACATTTATGTATTTTTTTTAATAATTATTTTATAAAAACTGTTACTCGACTAAAAACAGAATAGTACCTATCTATATTTTATTTAAAAAGCAACCAATTTATTTTAGTTTAGGTATAACTATCGATGTCAATAGTGGCCCACTATGTTTTGTTATCGCGCTAAGTTTCAGGCAATATAATATATAATATGTTATATTATTATACAAATTGTATCATTTTATTATTTAGTATCAGTACAAGTAACGATTTCATAGAGATAACCGGTCTTATCTTATGAAAACACAAATTTTATAAAATTTTATATGATGGTATTATACACAATATTATATGGAAAATGTAAAAAATTACAATACCAAACTATATTATATATCAATGGAATAAAAACGTATTGGGTACATATTTTATAAATTGAAAATTATATCGTCATCTTATTACCTATTTATTTGAATTATGAAACCCAAGTAGGAACAAATTTTGTATTTTATAACATATTATTTTTCTTCGATGATAAATATAAATATTTAGATGAATTTACTTAGATACGTGACATTTTTATCTAGTATTATTGTTTAGATAACTTTTAATTATTATATCTTATTACCTATTATATTATCTAGAAAAGATAAAATATAAGGAAAAAATATATAGATAATGCTCAACACTGACGCTCGCAGAGTGGGCTTTACTAACTCGTATTTAATTAATAATCAACATCAAAAATTTAAGCTATAAATTTTACCTATTTCTAGTAGTATTACGAAAAACAAATGTGTCAATAAAGATTGGAATCTAAACTCATAATTTAGAGTATACTTTTTAATTTCATACTCGAAAAAACATCATGTAATCTGTAATCTGGTTTTAAAAAAAAACATAAAATCATTCCCAAATTTATCTTAATGTTACATTAAATTTGCCGTTAGCCAAATACATACAACTGTTATAAATTTATTACCTCACTGCACGATATCATTTTTTCGGTGACATTTTTTCAAAGGGCATTTTTAATATTTTTAGGGCATTAAAATCTAAGCCTTAGTAATAATATTGAAAATGGCCAATCATATAAGTCTGGATGTTGGTATTTTATATATATATATATTTTTTTTTTTTTACTTCTCGCCTTACCAAATCATTATTTTTAATGGAACTCATTTCGTTTTTCGTATAGGACCACAAACGCGAATCGAACGAAAATCACATTTTCTTTAAACGTTCGCGTATATATTGATGGGAAAAAAAATCAATTTTATACTACGCCGCGGCCGCGTGAACCTTGTCCAGACTCTCTTGATATTGGTTTATTGCCAGTCTAGCTCTCTCCAGAAAATACGGGATCCTATCTATGTTCCCTTGGCAGTATCTGTTCCAACACCTCGCCTGTTTCTGCCGTTTCTGCAGGAACCCCTTGTACTTCTGCCGCAATCCTTGCCGCACGTGCAGCAGACGTCTCTCCTTGGCAGCCGACCGCTGCATTCCCCGCGCCGGCCACACCGCGTTCTGCCCGACTTCCTGCAGCCGCTTCTGGCACCCCCGGCATAGCTGCGTTATATTGTCGTTGTACAGCTGTTTCACCTTTTCCAGCTGGGCGATCGTCCAGTCCCTGATATGGACCAACAGCTCCACCGGCATGAGAATGCTGACGGTCCCGTCCTCCAGTTCTATCCTCTCCAGTTCGGAAATCTGCCGGCGGAAATACTCGTAACTCAGCGTCGAGTCATCCATCCCGGGTCCATCGTCTGGCTGGCTCGCGTTTGGCGTGTCGGATTTTTCTGTTGGTTCGCCCGGGTCACCGTTCATTGGCCACGAGATGATTGGCGACGATTAATTTTGTAATACGGTATTTAGAATGCGTGAAATTTTACCGATCGTCCAATTATTAGGTTCATTCTACAGATTACACAACTTCGGATTTCAACTGAATATCTCCTAGGAAATATTATGTAAACAATTTAACAATTTTACTGGGCACAAAAATATTAAACTGTATAAGTACACATATTATAGCAGTAGTGTAGAAAAACATTGTAAACGACGTTTCCCGTGTTTATATTATATTGTATATAGACGATCGAAATGTCATCGTGTGGCTCAATATGAAAATTATTTTTATTTTTATTTTTTAATTTACAGTACATACAGTTCTAAGAATAATATGTATAATTTTTGTAATTTTCATTATCATTGTTCAATGAGATATGTGGTGAGTGTGAGTGTGGTGTGCGTGTCATTATAGTGCCCTATACGTCTCGAAAGAGTATCTCACACGTATAAAAATATGCTCGTTAGTTAAAATACACACAACAATTATAATAGATAAAATTATGATTTGTTTTTTTTTTTTTTTTTAACGTAATTCCACTGTTGTTTAAAATACATAAATCAGGTTAAAAAAAGGAAAACTTAAAACGCTGTACCTTCTTTGATAAATAATATTTTACAAAAAGGATATGTTTTTTTCTAGAAAATATTCTCCTTTTTAAAATTGGCAATAGGTGTTTTAACTTTAACTTTAACGTAGACACCAAATTTATTGATGTCCGTCAAGTTGGCACCGGCACATTATGCTAGAACCTTAAAAATAGTATTAAAAAATTGCTAGGAATTTGCTAGATTTTGCTAGGCTATTTTTAGATTTTGCTATATTCTCAATTCCGTGTAAATC
>JAIPRL010013217.1:0-10849 GCA_025469235.1 Pemphigus obesinymphae
TACTATATCATCTGCAAACAACATGCACCATGGTACCTCCCCCTGTATATCCTTTGTTATCTCATCCATTACCAGGGAAAATAAGTAAGGACTCAAAGCTGAACCCTGATGTACCCCTACTTTGACCCTAAAATCCTCAGTTTCTCCACACAGACTTCTCACTCTTGTACTCGCCCTTTCATACATATCTTCAATTATGTTCACATACACCTTTGGTAGTCCTTTCTTCATTAATGCCCACTTTAAGATCTCCCTAGGAACCTTATCATAAGCCTTATCTTATGAGAAACTATCTAGTATTAAAATATTTAATAATGCTTAACAAGTTTTTGGACTTTTAAGCCGTAACTACTGGGAGTTTCACGTGTTTTATATTTTTCCTTCATCCGATCAATCTTAGATTATGGATCGATTATTTGAAGCCCACATTAATATCATAAAACTAGAAGGACTTCAAAATCGATTTTTAATTTAATTTAATTTAATAATTTATGCTGGCTATATAATTTGCTAAATTCCAAAATTGATTGTACCATGTACCATTTAATGTTCCAATAATCACTTTAAGAAAAACTCTTCCATTCTATGTCCCTACATACAAACAAGAACTACTATCTTTTCGCACCAGTGAACCGAATATTAATGTTAGGTAACAAAATAAAAAATTTTTATTTTTTTTTCCTTTCTCTTTCAGAGTTGCTTAAAAAATAATTGTAATTTATAATATCAGATTGTTATTGCTTTAATTTGTTTTCATTTGTCTTGTTTATTCTTGTTTCTTTATTTATGTATTATGTACTTATTAATATTTTTCTATGTATATCTTACTTATATCTGTACTCTATGCCCATTAGTGCATTTATTACTCAAAAATAAAAATAAAAATAAAAAAAAGTATTTGCTACCAAATAGCTCAATTTCCGAAAAATCTTACTTCACTCCTTCTATTTGAAAAAGTGAATACACACACAAAAAGAAATAAAAACTATGTCATACTAAAATCAATACAAACCTAACTATGTTCAGAATCTAAAATTCAACACTATTTGTATCTTGACAAGTAATTATTATTCAATCAGGGCTTAATTTACGGAGAGACACTCGGAGCATTTGCACTGATCCCGTTGGTAAGGCCCCTCGACAAATAAGCAACAACAATAAGCCAAACAAAAAGGCATTCGCGTAAATTTCGGATCCATAATTTGAAATTGTCCTGGGTCACTGAATTGGAAAATCAGATTGTAACGACAAAATACTATACCGATGAAACACGATGGACTACCCTTGCTTACATTGGTGTTAGCAGTGGCATAGTATAGTAGCACAAATAAGAAAATTATAGGCATTATATTTTTGCTTTTTTATTTTTATTTGTATTAAAAGTATTCCATCTGACGATTGAAGTACTTTCAACCTCTAGTTATTTATCGTTTTAAAAATATATATTCGAAACCCAGATAAAACGGATTAAATAGGGAATCCAAATTGTATATTTTAATCCGGATTATGGATTGATCAAACGTATGTTCAACATTACTATACTCTATACTCTATAGGTATCTATAAATCTCTTTTAATTCTGACACCTATAAGTATAGTAGCGAGTTCATTATTTTCAAATGGGAGGAAAATACCTTTAATATGCATAATGCATATACGCATCGAGAGTCATAGGTGTAAGCTTCTTAAGTTTTGTTTAAAAATCCATTAAAACAAAAGGAGAAAGCCAAGTATTAGGTATTAGGTACATAATTTTACTCGTCACAAATAATTACCGCCACGTATTTGTGTTTACCAAAGAAACACATGCCGACGTTGTTCCATGTTTCCGAGCACTCTGATAAGTCGGTAATGGCTTTTGTGTATTTAAACAGCGCTTCATCGTATCCACAATTTCTCTGTGGGTAAGATAATCAAAAATATTAAATGGCGAAAAATTAACTTATTATAATCTATAATATTACTCAATCAAAATTGAGATTTATCGTACCTGCATTTCCGCTGCAAGCGTTAGAAGTGCTTTGGGATTTCCGGGATCTTGACACAGAGAGTTCCCGAGAACGTTAAAAGCCTGATCGTATTCTCGTTGTTTCATGTGTAACAACCCCAAGTCTACGGATAGATTCGTACTGAATGGAAATAACCTTCGAATAATATATCATATATTATCTACTATTAATTATTATATGACTTTAACATAATATTATAGTTATACCCGACCCTATGTATCATAATAGTATTTACAATTTGTATTTAAAATCAGTGGTATCTGAGTACTGAGTACAATGAACGCACTTTTACATAGAAAAATTTTTGGGTTCCTATATAGAACCCGAAAAATATGTTAAAAGCTGGCTCTTCTATTACAGATATACTGATGATTATCTATAAAAAAAAAAGTAATGCCAAACGAAGTAAGTATCGACAGAAAAAAAATTAGAAAGTATACGATATTTAAAAAATTATAATTTGTCATATTAAATTTTCCAATAGAAATTAAAATAAAACGCGTAATGTAATTTATATTATTATTATAATATTTATAGTTTTTTTTAGATTTTTTTTTTTTATGACATATTTATTATAATACCTACTATATTAATATCTTCTACTATTTTTTTTTCTATTTGGGGTCGGACACTCTAGTCCTCAACTTCCCGCATCCTCCTCACTTATACCCACCCACCACATATCAGTGTCCATTACATCCGTCACCTCTCTTTTGGCTTTCCTCTTCCCTTCTTTTCTTCAACAAATATTCTTTTTACTATTTTTACTGCCACTGTCTCATCCGCTCTTAAAACATGCCCTAACTATCTCAATCTATTTTCCTTCATTATGTTTATCCCTTAGATATTCATTTCATATTTTATCTTCTCCAGTCACTTCATCCATCCATCTTAATATTCTCATCTCTGCCAAACTCATACTCTGTTCTATCTTCCTATTCACTGCCCATACATAAATGCAGGCTTCACTGTTTTATAAAACGTACCTTTTAACCTACTCGAGATTCTCCTGTCACACAAAAAAACTGATACACCTAATGCTTCTCTCCACTTTATCAACCAACAATTAATGCTATGTTTTAAATCTTTCTCAAAACCATCATTCTTCTGTAGAACGGATTCTAAACACTAAATCCTAAAACATCTTAACCTCACTCGCTACATCCCACATAACTTTACAAATTGCCTATTCCTATTCACTCTGTGTCCCCTTTCTCCAAAATCATACTCTATATAGGTATTCTGTTTTACCCCTACTAATCCTTAATTCTTTCCCCTCGAGAGCTTCTCTCGATTTATCCAGTCTACCGTTAATTTTCTCAAGACTCTTCAACCAACACTATATACTCACCGAGCTTTAAAAATGAAATCCATTTTTGGATGAAAACTCGTCCGCCACGCGCAGGTTTAAATTATACTGCGTTACCCAAAATATAGCGGTATACCATATACGTGTATGACCATAGTTAATAAATATTGACGCTTTGTATACCAACGTAGCGCTGTTCGACCATGACGAGGTTACGGGGTGAAAACCGGTTGCCGCCGACTCGACGGGTTTCATGTTTAACGCTCAGCGAGTATTTATCATTTGTAAATAGTCGCATTATGGTAATCATACTCTATACCCTTTGTTATTTCGTTCATTACTAAGGAAAATAAATATGGACTCAAAACCAAACCTTGATGCACTTATACTCTGACCATAAATTCTTATAGTTTCCCCACACAAACTCCTTACTTGTGTACTTTCCCCTTTATACATGTTCTCAATTACATTCACGTATACCTTTGGTAACTTTTTTTACATTAATGCTCATTTCAAAATCTCTCTAGGAACCCTATGATACGCTTTCTCTAGATTAATAAATACCATACACAATTATTTGATTTGTATTTCTATTATCTACTATCTGTCTTGTACAAAATATTGACTCCATTGTTGATCTCTCGGGCATAAATCCAGACGGATTTCTCCTAACGAATGTCTCACTTCTTACTCTCTTATCTACTACTATTTCTCAAATCGTCATACTGTGATTTATTCGTTTTATCTCTCTATAGTGCCCACATTTCTGTACATCTCCTTTACTCTTGAAAATTGGTACTACACAACTCTTCCTCCACGCTTCTGGAATTTTTCTTTCTACTAGTATTTTATTAAAGAACTTTTTCAGCCATTGTATACCTAAACTTCCTAATACTTTCCATATTTCTACTGGTACTCTATCCGGTCCCACCGCTTTCTTAGTTTTCATTTTTTTTACAGTACTGCACACTTCTTCTTTTCTTTTTCATCCACTATACACAAATTCCACTCAGCTTGATTTACTAATTTATGAGGTAATTCCTCATTTATTAATTCTTTAAAATATTTTTTCCATCTGTTTATTCCTTTTCTGTCTTTTTGTCTTTTATTAACACCACCTTATTCTAATCTTTTATACACCATACATTCTTAAAAATCCCTGGATTGTTTTGTTTCCTCTTATCTTGTACACTTCTTTTCCCCCTTTCTTTTGTTCCTAATCTCTCATACAATTCGTCATATTTCCCTAATTTATTTTTACTCACTGCTTTTGCTTGCTGATTTACATACACTTCTATACTTTACTTAATCATCCCTCAATCTCTCCCTGGTTTTCTGTACCATTTCTGTTTTTTTGATATTATCTGATATTTATTCTTCTGGTCACCACCATGTTTGTTTAACCTCTGGCATACTACCCCTAATCAGTAATTTTACCAACGACTTCCTTAACTACCCTCTTAATATTCTACTACTAGGCGCACTAGAGAAGAAATCTTGGAGGTGCTGATATTTTTAAATATTTTAATAAAGATAGGGGAGGTTTGCCCTCCCACCTCTATAATATTCCATAATATATTTACATAATACAATTTTAAATATAGATGAATAATACTAATATTAATTGAACACATTTTATTTACAGGCACGTAACTAAGAGGCCTAAAGGGGATAGATCTCTTAGAAAAATCAGTAGCCCCGAGTTGGTCCCCTCTGCCTTTTTAAGCCTTTTACATTATAACTTATAGAAGTTTTGTATATTATATAACCTACATTTACCTGCAGCAAAAATAAATATTATAAATATTTATCTTATTATTTATTACCTATGTATATATGACTTTTTAGTATTTCTTATTATTTTAGTTTTCCCAAACATATAGGCTTGCATAGAATTTTATGTCAGATGCAGCAAACATTCTAAATGGCTCTATATAGGTACAACTTATCAAGCGGCCCCTTATTTTTTCATTACAATGTCACAGAAATTTTAGTCTTTATACTTAAAAATACATCTCCAAAATGTATAATAAATTTTTAAAGGATTGTGGAGGATTTTGGAAGGGTCTTGATGGAATAAATATGAGAAAATCTTGGTTGATGTAATTTTTTCTAAAAAATAACATATACAAATATTTTAAAAATGACTTCTATTTAGGCAGATTCAACTAAAACGAATTTCCTATCAAAAAATTCTATACCAAAAAACTCTTACTTTACTTCTTCTGCCCAAAAAAGTGTATAAATATATAAAAATAAATAATAATAAAAAACATCATTGTAAAACCAATACATTTATCGCTAGGCTCAGAATCTAAAACTACTAAAAATGTAGTGGTATACTATGTATTTCAAATATCGTAATATAAAAAAAAAGTAAATAGTTAGTTCCTATATAGGGGAAATGTGGGTATAATGGGGTACTCTGGTAAAATGGGGTATGTCATTATCTAGTCGCACTGTAATTTTATGATTATGATTCTACCGCAGATTATTAGTTAAAAGCGTATCAAAACATGTGATATAAAAATATTTACTTATTTTTGAATATTCTTATCACAGTAACGAAAAATTTTATTGATAAGCGATATAAAAAACGTGTCTCCAAGATTTGCGATTCTTTTTTTGACGTTTGTGATTTTAAAACAGGTAATTATCACATTCAATATAGTATTTTATTAGCTTTATTTTTATATAAACTTTTTCATTAAAACATTATAATTGAGTTCTTAAAAAAAGAATTTCTCGTAATAAGTCAGTTTCGGTTAAAATACGGTACCTATATGTCAGGTAAAACGGGGTAGGTACCCCATTTTAACCTTTAGGGACCACATGTGAGCATAATAATATTAATATCTACATGGTTTTCTATTTCATATTTTAATTCAATCCAATAGCATATTAATAATATTTACTATTCATTTATTTTAGATATAAAGTATGGGAAATATATAAGGAAAACAAAAAGACAAACTTGGTCCCAAATATCGATGAAAAATGCGATTATGTGTGTTATACAAAAAAAAGAAACAAATAAAGAAACAAAAAGAAAAGAATGAAGATAATATTATGACTAATATTGAACAAGAACAAAAAAATGAATTTAATTCTACAATTTCTATTGGAGAAAATCCTGGCACAAGTGGAACACAACACAATATATCTCAGAAATCTGTTACAACTACTACCTCAATTAAAAACAATAGTTTTTTACAAAAATCCCCCAGACATTATCCCAATACCAAAAATGACAGGAGTCGTTAAACGTGTTTCAATAAATAGAGGAAAAACTGCAATAATAACTTCTTCTCCATGTAAAAATGAACTACTTGAAAAAATGAATTCTACTAAAAAGACTATTTAAAAATTGAATTTAAATTTAAAACCCAAAAATATCAAAAAATTGGCAAAAAAATCTGAGAAAGTTGATGACATTACAATATGCTTTGGGTGCTCTGATAAAGATGTTATTGATAGTTGGGTAAAATGCAATGCGTGTAATGGTTGGTGGCATGAGAAATGTACCTCCTATGAAAATGGTGCTTTTGTGTGTGATTTATGTTAAAATTTTAAATGCAATATTTCTATTATTATTAAGACAACTAATGTAATTATTATTAATAAAATTTAGACTGACCAGTGAATACTTTAAAGACTTATAAATAAAATTAAGACTTATGATATCATGACTTAGTACTTATGTTGTTATGACTTACTATGACTTATATAAATGTTATATAATTAAATATATAATAATATTTAATAAATAATGGAATTTTGTTTTTTTTGATAATTAATAATAATTTCTTAATACCAAACCGACTGCCCCGTTTTACCCAACCCGCTACCATATTTTATCCACATATGTGGCTGAAATGGGGTAAGCTACACTTTTTTAAAAAAACTGAAAAACAATAATAGTTATTATTTAATGGAAAAAAAGGATAAAAACATTTAGGGAACATAAAAGAGTGTTCTTAAAAAAAAAAATTTTTTTAGGTCAATATTGTAAGAGTAAAAAGCAAATTTCCCTTAGTGTACCCATTTTACTCACATCTCCCCTACCTGTAACTTTAAAATTAAAATTTTTAAAATAACGACAAAATATAATACACTTGCTAATGCCTAATATAGGTACCAATACCTACTCTATCAATTTATGTAGATATTGTAGACGGTAGACCGTAGAATTTAATTGCTAACACATATGCATAGTGTGTAGTATACCTATTGATTTTGCTGAACGTAAATTGTCTACATTGTTTTCTTCACCAATTTAAATCTTATATTATATAATTTAAAAATAACTAACTTTGATGCCGATATTAGTATACTGGTCGCATTTTTAAAATTATTTTCTATGGTAAATATTGAAGCTAATTTTTCATAAGCATCTTGATTTCGACTAAGTTGAATGGTACGATAAAAATATTCTTTAGATTTATCCCATTCTCCTAAGTTCATATAACATAATCCTATTATAGGAGAATTAAGTCAAGAGCATAATTAGAACATTTTAAGATGATAGATAATAAATAATAATACAAAATATATTTACCAAGATTGTAATATATTTTAGTGTCTGGTTCTCTGCACATTTTTTCTGCTTCCAAATACATTTTTTTTGCTTCATCATTTCTACCCAAAAGTAAACTAAAAAATAGAAATACTAATAATATTTTTGTTATTAGTATGTGAATTACTATTTTTATTTTTTTAATAAATAATATCTCAATTATTACTACAATACCTATTTTTAGGACTAATTATTTAATATTCATATTTTAGCAAGTATAATTAAATAAATGTTAGTATAGATTTAGGAGAAGCCACTTTGTAATTGTACAATGTACATATTAGGTGATTTCGTCAACCGATCACCATAATTCGTCAAAAATGTATTTTAGCTAATGAATGACTGTGCTACACAGTTATAATCATACGCAGACTGGATTTTAGGGATCTTAAGCACGTAATTTAAATGAGAGTAAAAATTCATATGTATTTAACATATGTAAAAACCGTACCATTTTTTAGGTTATATAGGAACCTTCTTTCACGGATAGGTTCTGTCTTTTCTTTCTCTCTACTATATACTCATAGAAGGCAATAAGTATTACAGTTATATGTTTTAATAAAAACACTTTTAACAGAATGATTTTTGGTTATTTTTTTATTACAACCTTTATAAAATCCTTTCATCAGGTTATGGGTCCCTAACCTGTATGATTAAAGACCCATTGTCGTCGTCGCGTTTTTCTGTTCGATAGTACGTGTATCCACATGGTAGTAGGAAAATTTATGATCTAAAATGGAGGAAGAAAGATATAAAGTCCTTCTGTTCAATGGAGAAAATTTCAGCAACTGGAAATATAGGATGAAAACTTTTCCCGAAGAACAAGATCTCTTATGAACCATACGGGTGGAACCAAATGAGAACACCGAAGGAACACAACAGCAGAAATCAAATACACAAAGGAGGCTAGTCACTGCTAATACAAAATATAGCAGACATCTAGTATATGTTAAAGGTAAAGAAATTCCACTGGAAATCTGGCAGACGATGGTAGAAACATTTAAACGCAAAGGTGTAAAGAAACAACTACACAACCTCCAGGTGTCTGCTGTCACTCAAGTATGATACCAAACAGAAGCTTGCCTTATATCTGCTTGAATTCAACAAACAAATCAGAGAATTAAATTATGATGGAGGTTAACCCACAGAATCGCTATGCTTTTAAGTTCACCAAAATCCTATGCCAATATTGTGACAGCTCTTGAAATATTAACAGAACATTACTTAATACTGAACTTTGTCAAAATTAAATTACTGAATGAAGACCATAAACGCATAAGTAACAAAATTAAAACAGAAGACAAGGTCGGATATGCAATTTCAAGCAATACACACCAAGACAAAAAAAATTATATTTAATTGCTACAAATATGTAAGATCCGGGCACCGAAAATCTGAATTCAAATTTAGAAAACTCCAACAGAAATCCAAGAATCAGAATGCATATGTTGCAGGACAGAACTCGAAAAAAAGTGAAATTGCCTTTAAAGTCTATGAAAGAATCGCTATGAATAATGAACCACCAAGAAACAAAATGATATGTCTCATTGACTCCGGAACATCAGACCATTTGATAAATCAGAAGAACATGTCTGAACACAGTGAAGCACTCAATATAATTATAAATTACATAAAAACTACAGAAGTTAAATTTAAAAGAAAAATATCAAGAATAAGATATGATGATGGAGGAGAGTATAGATCAAAGAAATTAACAAACTACTACCAACACAACGGTATAGAAATCAAACACACAATCTCATATACACCTGAACAAAACGGAGTTACTGAAAGATTCAACAGAACAATAATGGAGAAGTCCAGATGTATAATCCACTAATCAAAAGTCAAGTTTAAGAGAAAAGCGAAAGGTTCAAAAAATTTACATTCAAGATCAAGAAAGGTGGAGAGGGAAGGAAACAATTTTAAGTACAAAGCTCGTATATTTTCCAAAGGGCTTGCTCAAAAAGAAAGAGTGGACTAAGATGAAACATACTCACCAGTTACTAAACTGACAACAATAAGAACACTATTCGTTACTTATTGATAAACAACATGTATGCACATAAAATAGATGTAAAAACAGTCTTTTTATATAGAACACTCGATGATGACATTTATATGAAAATACCAGAAAGATGCAGCACTACGAGGGAAATATTGCAAATTTAACAAATTTTTATAGGTCTAAAATAAGTACCACAGTGCTGAAATGACTACATCAACCAACTCATAATAACATTGGAACTTAATTAATCGTGTTACACAACCAGTATCTCTACCAAGAGGAAAATTATACATCCTAATATACGCCGATGACATAATAATGACAGGAAATCATCTTGAAGAAATCATAGAACTTTGGTTTAGATAAATTTTCATTGATTCGGTATAGAAGACGGTGGTCAACTACATCGTTATCTTGGATTACAGATTGAATATAATAGGAAATCTGGTATACTTAGCATTAATCAAAGACAATATTTGAAGATTGTACTTGATAAATAAACACGATAGAATATAATCCGATGTCAACTACAATGCAACTTTGATTAAATTATATCAAGCAGCCGATGAAGAAAAATGCACTCAGCCTTACCGAGAACTTATCAATAAATTAAATTATAATAATATATTAAATTATCAATTTAAATTGAAAGCAAAAATAAATCAATATATTCAAGAAAAATGATTCTGAGCGAAGTTTCGATGTATCTGATATTATAAATCTAAAAATAATAAATCTGTTACCAAGACAACTTTATTTGTTATTTTTCCAATTGTCATTATAAAAGGTAGTTTTCCTATTTACAATTAAGAAAACTAATAAGGCCGGGACACACTATTCACACGCCACGTGTAAGCCCGCATTTAGATGCCACGTCTTAATACGCCACAAATTTCAAATCCCGTGTTTTCGCATTAATTTGTATATAGAACCGGGTGTTGTGATCA
>JAIPRL010013218.1:0-10848 GCA_025469235.1 Pemphigus obesinymphae
AACAAAGCGGTCGTAATTATTACTCGTTGGTTTGATCCACCTAATATTTGCGTCTATAGATTTCGCGAAAGTATGCCAGTCTGCTTTTCTAAAATTCCATCTTGGTTTTTGAATGGTTTTAACAATTGGGATTTGAATGTCGACATTTATAAGTATAGGCCTGTGCTGGCTTCTTGGAAAGTTGCTTAAAACGATTCTGTAGGCTGGTATAGCTATTCGGTTTTTATTTTTTGAGACGATGCATAGGTCAGGGTTGTAGCCCCTGTCCCACCGACCTGAGTGAAATGTTTTCCTATCTTTTGCATTAAATATTAGTTGCGTGTTTTCGCTATCCATCCAATTGTATAACATTTCACCATTATTGTCATTCATATCATATCCCCAGCTGGTATGGTGGCTGTTAAAGTCCCCAATATATATTGATTGGTGTGGCATGGATGGTAGTGGAGGGGTTGGCCATATTTCATTAGGTGGCTTATATACGTTGAGGATAGTTACCTCAGTGACACGTATAACTATAATGTATACAGTGTTTGTCGATGTTGAAAAAAGGTGACTCCAGTTTTTTATATCATTCCTAACGTAGGTGGCAGATCCATAGCTTCTATGGTATAGAGCTGAAATTAGCGTGTATCTAGAGATTGTAGCTCTCCGTGTCATTTGTAGCTCGTCTGGAACGTGAGTTTCTTATAACAGGACTGACTACATCTATATTATGTTCTTTCAATAACCTTTTGAGATATCTGCTTTTATCACTGCTAATTCCTTCCACATTAAGTTGAAATATACGGAGCTGGGGGCCCAGATCTCGAGTCAAATAGTCCTCAGAAGGACTGTTTTTTGGTTGAGAAGTGTTGATGTTAGTGTTGTTGTTGCTCATGGTTGCTGTGAGGTTCTAAGAACAGCACAGCAGCCGGTGGTGGTAATTCTTTAGCCGTCTAGGACGTTGCCCGGGGTACACTACGTGGAAGCGAATTACCTTTGTACCCCCTTTGTACATATGTAGATTTCAACGGACACAACCAGACTCTTAAGACTTTCGTGTTGCTACAGACGATTTAAAATCTAACAGAGCACTACACACAACACAATTTTTCGAAACAATAAATGATATGTTCGATTCTGCTAATAGCAAAAACTTATACGATGCAAATTCCAATAGACGCCCTATGAGCCAACATAATTCTCAAGTATTAAAAATTAAAAAATACTTTCACACTTTTTGAAAACGCTGTTAAAATTAATGTAAAAAATAAAAAAATCAAGTTTATCACCAAGTTTTATTGGAATTAAATAGACAATAACAGCTTTTATAAATTTATATAAATCAGAAATGTTATTAATAAAACAAAATCTACCAAATAAAAAATACTTTTTAATGACATATTAAACAAAAGATTCATTAGAAAATTTGTTTTCAGTAATTCGACAGAAGAACGGCTATAATAAAAATCCAACTACATGCACTTTTCATTGTGGTTTCTGTACTATTTGTTCTTAAAGCTTAATGAAATGTTCAAAAAGTTGCAATTGTGAAAAAGATAGTAATACTTTTTCAATATTGACACTGTATAGATGCAGAGTCATTTTTTAATAATGGACTTGTTGATGATTAATCAAGTATTATTATACCTACAAATTATTAAATGTTTACAATCCTAAAAATACATAATTATGTCTGTAAGAGAGTGAGTGGTGACATAGAAAGCATTTCTGAAATTAAAATAAACTATAAAGTGAAGTTTTGTACGATAAAGTAATTATTGGTATGTGACAGAACAGACAAACAGAATTGGTCTGTTTCATTATAAACATACAAAAATTACAAAACTTTCATTAATTAATTAAAGGTTTTTATACAAATAATGTATTCTTACTTATTTATAATAACTGAAACAAAAATTAAATTTAAAACTACATTTTATTTTTGGTTACTAATTGACTATTTATATGAATATTAGTACTAAATTAACATTAAAGGTTGTCAATATTTTCAAAAGTTGATTAAGAAAATAATATTAATTTAATTACGAGTACCTACTCGTAATTAACTATAATCTTCCTTTGTATATTAGGTACCTATATTATACATTATAACTTATTAGTAATAATTATACCCTTCCATAGTTTTTCCATTATTTATATTTCTTTTTAATAACAATGAGGTACAAGCATAAAATCCCCATCTGATAGGTGTATAGTAGAGTGACTATAATTTGAAAATTAAAAAACTGAAAAACAATAAAACTAGTGAATATCGTAATAATTTTCTACCAACATTTTCATTTGGTATTTTCATAAATCGGTTTGAAAATGCTGAAAAAAAGGTCATCGACAATTTTCTAACAATTGTTTTAAAAAAATGGTAGATAACAAAAACGGGACCACATTTCCAAAAGCTGGTCAAAAACTTAATCGTTTAAAGTTTTTCGGGACAACTCTAGATGCAATCCTCAAAAGCGGGACGTATGGTGGTCACCCTAGTGTATAAGTATATTTTGATAAATTTTTGATTGTCGCCCAGTGAAAATTCCTTAAAAAATGAACTGATATTTGGCATTCAAATGTTTAAACCATTTTAATTAGGTATAATGAATGTGAAAAAATCTCATTACTTCGAAAATTTAAATGATCAAAATCAGTTATTACTAACATTTAAAATGTTCAATATAAATGTTGTAAAATTTGGACCTCCAATTCGAGGATTAAAAGTGGCATTAAATATCTTGATCGATGTAACAAATATATGTTAAAAATTTTTTAACAAACAATTTAAATTAATAAAATATGAAAAATAAATAATTTTTAGACTTTTGGAACTTTCCATAAAAAAAACTCAATAAAAAAACTTTAAAATTAGATCGTCTCCTTGTAAAGAAGTATTATATTATTTGTACATCATTGAATTATTATTTATGATGTGTACACGTCATATCGGTTAGTGAGGAAATATTATTACGTTAATTAAAAAACACAAATTTGAAATAAAAAATTATTTATTATGCTTAAAACGATAAAAGAAGGAATTATGATACACGTATAAAAAAGGTTCTGCATGATTGGCATTCTCAACCCAACTATCCAATGCCTGTGGCTAGGGGAACCTATCCGGCCAAAAACCGAGGGTGCAGGGATCCGATGGATCAGCAAATTCCAGCTACTCCTTCCCGTGGTCACGTACATCAATGTGTGATGTGTATACATATAATAATAATATATTGTTAATGTTAACGTTATAATAATATAATAATAATAATAATAAACCACTACACAACATTTAGAACTGTAATATTTAAGGTGTACCTAAATGGACCAACACAGAATTACACAATAAAGCTGTCCAGCAGATTGCAAAACTGAGAGTATTACAGCACGCAATTAATGCAATAATATGTGAAGCCGTTTTGTGGACATGATTTTTTTTCAATTCACACTTATTATGCTTTAATACCCATACTAAAAAAATACACAATATGTTTTTGAACAATTTTCTAAATTATGAGGAGATTACAAGTTTTTTTTAAAAAAAATTTTTACTAAAATCATTCTTAAATTTTTCATTGTATTGTTACAATGAAATCATACAAATTAGTTAAATTATTAATAAGTACATGAAAAATAAATAGATTATAGATTAGAAAAAAAAATCATATACTATATTTGAAAGTTATCAATATCTAAAAATTAAAATAACACCGAGCTTTTTTATTAGGTTCTTAAATTTTAATTATATTATCGAAGACCGTTGAATTATAGCAAAATGAAGAGTAAATTAGGTAATTAAAGAGCAAATAAAGATGTAATAAAAATACATTATACAAAAGACAATATATTCCGAAAGGAAGATAAATAGTGCCGACGCGTGTTGATACGTTTATACCAGTATGCACGGCTGAACAACTTTTCCGAACCGGCCTGATCCGAGCCGATCCGATCTAGTGCGCACCCAGCTTAAAAGTTCACCCGAATATAAATCAATATAAATTGATTTATAATTGTGAAAAATACTACAGAAGTCTGATGGTTTTAAATTCATTACTATGAGATATAAAAACTATAGTATAATAGTACCTACCTACTCTGTGAATCAGTGAGTCAGACATCAATACTTAAATACGGACTCATCACAGGGTATATAACACATAATTTAATTAAATAAAACATTGGTGAATGTAGGGATGTATTATAACATAAACATGGCAATAAGCTAAAGAAGTAAAAATATAATATCAACGAAAAAGAGAGATAATAAGAAATGGCAGAAACCCAATAAGATGGTTAGTAGAGAAGTAGAGAGAAAATAAGAGGAAGTTGTGTATGGTATTTATTAATCTAGAGAAGGTGTATGATAGGATTTCTAGAGAAATTTTAAAATGGATATTAGTGAAGAAAAGGTTATTAAAGTTGTACGTGAATGTGATTGAGGACACGTATGAAAGGACAAGTAAAAGAGTAAGGAATTTGTGTAGAGGAACTGAAGTCAGGGTAGAAGTGAGGAGTGAGAAGGATATGGGAGATAGAGTTCAGTAAAAGTTAAGGACTAAGTGGTCGACCCGATGTAGTTGGGAGAGAGGGCGAAGGAGAAGAAGAAGAAGAAGAAGAAGAAGAAGAAGAAGAAGAAGAAGAAGAAATAGCTGTGACTTGTCAATTTTAGGTTTAAACTAATTATGGCCTATACATAAAAATGATTAAAAATGTAATAATATTGTATCAAAATTAGGGATTCCTACTTTAAAATACGCATAGGTATTATCCTCTATCCAATGAAAAATCACAGATCAAATTCAATGTTTCCATTTAAATTATTTGTGATATCATTTCTTATGTATTCAAAACTATATTTATTTTAATAATTATGTCATTAAAAGTGTTTTGATAAGAACTAGTTTACATTAAAAATGTACCTATTAAATGGTGAATAAATTTCGAATTGGGTCCTTAATTTGTGATTATACCTACGTATGATATAAAATGTAAATACCTACCTAATAAAATATAAAATTACAATGTCTATGCTGCAGTTACTCTATGGTATAGAACATAATATTATGTTTTTGGATATCTATCAATATCATAAACGATCCTTGACAATTTAAACGTTGATTATATTTTAGATATTCTATGGATTTGTTCATTAATATAACTTATTAAATAATAATAAACATTTTTACTCATTTATGAATTATCTGATCATTACTTTTGGTTAAAAATTGTGAGTATCTAGTATCCATATATAATATCAATTATTATAAATAAAAATTAACATTAAATAATGAACTTTTAATTACGTACATATACTTAACAACCATTTTGTTATTTTTAGTGCCAACCAAAAACTTCATGATTTAATTTTTTTTTTCGGGTGTAATGAAAACTATTGCATATCTGAGCAAAAAATGACTTATCCTATTTCGATGCGATGTGGAAAACCAAAGTTAGTATTTATGTACGAAAAAATCATGTCTATAGTATATTTTTTTAATTTCAATATAGGTGTCTACCTATTAAAATAAGTTGTAACTAGTGACGTATTTGTATTATTATTTATAAGTAAATGTGAGATAATACAGTAGAATAATATTAATATAGGTAGCTATAAAATATTTGACGCTCCGAACCACTTAAATAATGTACCTATTGAAGTATAAAATTATATACAAATTGTTTTAAAATTTCATTTTTATTTATCAATACTTAATCCCTAATACTTCCAGTTTTCAATTAATTAATTATAAACTGTATTTATATACATATAATATCATGGAAAAAAAATAGTTCCAATAAACATTTACATGGTTAATTCAACCATAAAACATGGTAGCTATACAGTTCTGTTTATTTTAATTATATAATAGTGTTAAAAATTTTTATCCGTAAATCGTCCCAGAAAAATAGGTAGGTATAGTTGTATCAACCTAATTATTAGATTTGATATATAAATGTACACAAACTTGGAAAGTATATTCAACTATATAATATAGTTCTAGTAACAATACCTTTTAGTTTTTTCTACCTAATTATTAGATTGAATGTATTAATTTATATGTACTTCTATTATAGTAGGTACCTATATTGATAGTTAGCTTGTTTTTACGTGCAAGTAAATATTTTAGCGTATACAAAATACATCTGATATTACACAAAAATTGGAATGTTTATCATTTTCAAATTATTAAACAGATACCTATATAGGTATGTATAATATACTATTATCATATAGTATTGCTAACTAAAATATAGGTAATTAATTAATGAAATTATATGAAAAAACAATACAATTTATACATAGTTAAGTACCTATCTATTATCTAATTGTATTTATTGTACAAGTCAAAAATGTACCTATTGTCTAACAAAAACACAAATATATAGGAAATTTTAAAACATGAATATATAGGTATACCTACCTATATAGTATGAAATCCATTAGATATTGTATGAAAATAGTACATACCTACCGTTTTAATAATATATAATTAACAAATGATGAACCTTTGAATTTTTGTATAGGTACCTCTACCTAATGTTATCGGATATATGAAGATCGTTCAATATATAAATATATATTATAGTAATAAAACAAATAAATCGGCCTTAACTAATTTAATACAATTAACCATGTAAACTCTTAAAGTATAATTAATATTTATAATATTGCGCAGTAATTAGGTATAGACGAGTGAAGATAATCACTCGGATAATCGTATGGATATGACGTAGGTACCACATGCCTTAGCACACGATCATTATTATTATTGTATTGCGAGCAGAACGCAGGCATTCAAATTTCTAATGAAAAAGCGGATGTATGACTATTTTTAAACTTATGATTGTTTGGAATTATTTCTAACAATTTAATCTATTTATCTATTTAAACTATATGTTTTGATTAATTTAAACAAACATTATACTAATATTAAATATATTAACACACGTTAGATTTTAACCTTTTTAGGCGTATTGCTTGAACCTTTTACTAAATATACACAATTTTTTTAAACAATTATTTTCTAAACTATAAAGAAATAAGTAATAACCAATTTTTTTTTTACTTCATGGTTTAGTTATTCCTTATAACTTATAAGTTATAAAAAAGTCGAAAAATAGCCCGCTTAAAATTATCATCTTGACTAAATTTAGATATATACCGAAATATGGATTAAAGTGTTCTAGTTGAAATTTCACAGAAAAATAAAATAAACATAATTGTTTAATTAAAACATCTGTATATTACAATGAATAATGCTGTTTCGTGTGTCTATTGTTTTTTTTTTCATTTTTATAAGCCGTGTCAACTTGGTTACCTACTGGATGTTGGTATATTATACATTTATACACTTTACGTTTTAGTTGCTATCTTGGCAGCTTAACATTAGTATACTAAACTGTTTACGTACGTCACGCCAGCCCCCCACACGTTTTAGACATTGAATTTTGAAATGTTTTTTATACCAAAATTTAGCACGCCATTAGCATGAACTTGCACGACTGTCGACGAAATTTGCGTGTCATTATTTACCCCGCAATTCAAATTTAATTGTTTTACCATGGCACGGAATCTGTTAAAACCATAAGATTTAAGAAAAACGGGATAATATCTGAAAAGAAATCGATTTTAACTACTTTGATTAGGTTCTATATTTAATATTTATACGTAATACCATAACAAAATAGATAGGTATGTCAGCAACATTGTGATACGCACATCTCTGTGAAGTATCCCCACTTTTTACCGTGTATTAAGCCTTTCATTGGTTAAATATATTAAGCATAGATTTTCAAGCTATCACCACAGAATTGAATGAAGAGCGGAGAACCTAATACATGGGGAAAAGTGGGGATGCGCAAATCGGACTAAAATTCGTATTATTGCTGACATACCTATCTATTTTGTCATGCGTAATACGTACTATTTCCATCGAAGACAACTTTTCAAAATGTACTATTTTAAAAATTACTTTATAACGTACCTAATAGCTTATGTTGTTTCAGATAATTTGCAAAAAAAATAAACAAAACGTACTATTTATACAATTTGTTTTTTTTAACGCCATTTTCACATTGTGGCATAACGCAACATTTTGCATGCATTAGATATGTGGTATATCTATAGATTATATTAAAAATGAACTATTTACATATGCTTAAAAACAATTGATTACTTTTCGTTACTATTTCTTTGTAAAAACATTTTTATATTTAAGTTGTATGCGGTAAAATTATACTTGGTTGGCAGTTCCCATATTGTTGGTTTTGCATTTTATTGTTATATTATATTTTATGAGCGTCGAGTGTCAACTATATTATACACATAATACTATAAGTATATAACAATTGTAATAGGTATTATATATTAATAATATTATATACTGAAAAATTAAAAATCAATTCTTTGGGAAAATGCCTACCTGCTTTCGGATATGCCAACCCGTTACCTACTGAAAATGGTATAGGTAGTATTTTTGGATGACTATAACCATTTTAAATTTAGATTTTTTTGACGTTACCTATATCCTACTTGGGGTACCATTAAGCAATATTATATTTCATTCATTGTTTTGAGTCTGATATGATTGTTTTGCTGTCTACATTTTATACAAAATTTTATTATTATCATTTTTATCGATATTTTAAAATGGTTGGACGAAAAAGTGTTTTAGCACCATCGGTAATTACTGAAGCTATAATTTTGTACAAAAATAAAGTAGTAATTACTAATGAGGATGGAGAAAAAAGCAAGTAAAACAGAGTATTTCAATATTTTTATTTTTATCTAATATATTTATAATTAAATAATCAACATAGACTAAACATATATAGGTATTAGATATTAGTTATAACATATTAAATATATTGTTAGTACCTATACATATGCGTTACATACAGTTATAATATTATATTATATTAGCGCTGGATTTGAATTTTCTTTCACGTATTAAACATCAAAACATTATTGGAATCGAACTTAAAAAAAAATTACCATCAGTAGAAGTGGAAAGTATTCGCTCATCGGATATAGGATAAATGGATATAAAACAGATGGTTGAATTAAAGTATAATGCAATATTCAATCATTTATTTCTATAAAACGAATTTAATTTATTTTAAGTTTAATATAACTACAGGTATAATAGTAAAATACGAATACATAGGTATTCTGTGAAAATTGAAGTTCTCGAATTGCGAGCTTCCGAATTCGAGAAAAATTTTTTTGTCTTTTGTTGATTTCTTGTTTGCTATACTTAGTATTTTTATATACCTGTTTATTGAAAAATGATCTCCATAAAGTATATTAAGTAATTATCTCCATCCTGATTAAATTATTAACTACCGAAATATGGGTAGGTATATTCTATATACATTATAGCGATTGGATCATTGTTGTTTACAGGAAAACAATATAAACATCATTGTAAAACCAAAAGATCCAAATTTATCCAAAAGTAAAAACCTATTATTATAGGATGACCAAAAAGAAAGTAATTAAAATTAAAATTAAATATATAAAACAATTATTATTTTAAAATTAAAAAAAACTAATTATTAAATGTTAAAGGACAAAATTTTGGATTTTAAAACATCAATATTTTTTTATTGTGTTATTTTATATAAAGTAAAAAAATATATTAAAATATCAATAATAAAATCTATTTCTGTTCAAACCTGTATGAAATATTAAAATTTCAGTTTATGCTTTACGTCAAATTTACGTTCGAATTTCAGTTGCCATATTAAATAATATAGCCACATAGGGAATGTTGTAAGGCACTCTATAAAAATTGATATAATTTAAACAATTATTCAAAACATTTTGAAAAATATACCATAGCATGGGTATACCTTTAAGTAAAATTCCTTAGAACGCATCTACTTTATCTACTTCCAGTAAAATATTTGGACTTCAAATAGGTTTTGGTTTGCTGAAATTTGATTCACAAGGATAATGTAATTATAACGAAAAGGACCAATAAAATAAGAAACAATAATAATACAAATTTTATTTTTAAACGGATATTTTCTCCCCGCTACTGGTATTTGACTGGTAGGGCGGAATTTTACCCCCATTCAAAAAATTAGGCCGATATTTTCCCCACAAATTAATTTTAAGTTATAATTAAAATATAACACACATAACCCTTTCAGTCACAGTGGTATGTTACACAGACTGTATCTGAATTATAATTCTTTCAGTTCTTATAATTTATCAGTGAGTTGTTTGATAAGAATTTAAAGTTTTATTACAGAATAATATTATAATTATATTAGGTATATTAATTATAATTAATGTATTACATTAAATTTATTTAAAATTTTGCATTTTTATGTCTTATCATTATAGTATGAACTATATTAAATTTTACTTTTTAATTTACATTCTCTAATGTAATGATTCCAAAATTGTGAAGCTTAATTTTAAAATAACAATATTTTTTTTTTATTGAAATTGAAATTGAAATTAAATAAAAATTCTAATGTAAGTTTGTCATTGAACAATTTTTGGTGTAGCGTCCTCTTAATAAATAAAAAAATGAATATATAAATTAGAAAAACGTTTAGAGTATTAGCTGGCTGGTAGGTACATGATTTTTTTGAAATTTTAACTAGATACTAGTTTGGGCACTCATTAAGTTATGAAAATAAATAAAAATAAAATACATACATATACAAAATATAAGATAATACATTATATTGTTATTATTTGTTTTGTAATAATATATATTTTTGAAGCGGCGGCAATTGCCTGAAATTAAACTTGACAGGCAGGACTGTTCCGCAATATCATTATAATTGTAAGAGTTGTAATTTCTAAATAAATAAATAAATAACCAATGTGTTTATAAAAAATGG
>JAIPRL010013219.1:0-10846 GCA_025469235.1 Pemphigus obesinymphae
TATATTTATGTTTATTTTTTTTTTATTTTTATTTTTTTTTTTTTTTTTTTTTTTTTTTTCCGCCGTTGGATTCCCAGTAGGTATACTCGGAACCGGGGCCGGTCCCATCAGTCAATATGTCCTCGGCGCGATCGTCAGCGGCTGTATATAGCCGACGAGCATGTGTTTCCTCCGGTCCACGTCCTAAGGCAATATATTACATATACGTACATATATAATATATAAAGGTAAACGTCGATCGGACGTTGGATATCTTGTATGTGTACCTGTACATATGGATGGTATACCTATATATATATATATATACTCTGTCCTGGGCACAAAGGATACGAAGACGACGACCAGGACGAAGACGTATATACATACGTATATATATATATATATATATATAAGTAGAAATTATGTCTTCATTAGTTGACAGTCGGTGGGTGGGCAGCATCCACTGCCGTCGCCGGTCCATTGTTCTTGTCTCCGAGTGTATATATATATATATATATAATAATATAATACGATGACCTGAATTTAGACGTACTTACGACGACCGGCTCCATACGGAATATTATCATTGTATATTACTATATATTCACACACACACACACACACACACAGTTACTATATACGCATTATGTGTGTGTGTGTAAGTATACTATACGTGATATCAGCGGACGGATGGAGACATAAGACGGGCACGACCGACGTCGTACCAAAGTCGAGAGTATATATATATAATATACTTAATACACAATATTTATATTTATATATATTTAGAGGAAATCGCAGAAAATTACACCATATATATTGTGGTGTTTTTATTTTTCATAAATTTTTTCGATTTTTATAGAATATGGTCACCGCCATGATTTTTCTAAAGAAAAGTACATTTTCACAATCATTTTTGAGCCATACCTTTATTTATAAATTAAATAATAATAAAAATATAATAAATTAAATTAAATGTTCGAGATATTATAGCCCCATTTAGAATTTTCATAGCCACGCTGTACTTATGACCAAATTTTTTAATTTGTTTACAGAATATCGTTTTCAGAGCACCTTTTAAACCGTTTTGGTTACGACATTGGTATAGGTCTATAAATAATAATATAATAATATAGTGTACTCGACCGAATTTTAATGACTGTACTCGTCTGTTTAACGGCGACGAAATGTAATTAACTAAATAGCGAGGCTACAAAATTATTCTGCCACATACTATTATATACATATGCTAATCATTTTAATAGTATCGGGATCTTTTTTCAACGATTCAATACACAATGTAATGTTTTGATTACCTATATACAATAGATACTGTCCTGTACTATAAAGTTAATAAATGCAAGTTTTACTGTAGGTACACGTGTTCATTTCCGTAAAATTTAGGTTAGGTTTTCTGATATTCTATACCGAATATGCATTGCATGTAATCAGTATCGTACAATATTAAAAAAAAAAAAAATGGGTTTTAAAGGTTCATGTGCTGATATGAGTGTTGTTCAAAAGCATTGAAAACTATCTCTGGTCACACTGTAGCTATATACAACAGGTTCGACTCTGCAGTGCGTGTAAAACGCGTTCTGTATAAATCATTGTACATATTATTTTAACGTAAACAATACACACTATATACCGTATGTGTGACTAAGGTGTATATTTAACTGTATTCTTAAATTAACGAGATTGTCGTACTGGAAAAAAGTAAACACACATATTGTATACTTTTGAGTTTCTATATATTATTATAGTTATATTTTTAAGTATTATAGGTCACCACCTACCAGCATTTATTACCAGCTATACTAATCATCTATTCCAATATGACGTATACATACCTATATGTTTTATATTTTATTCAATTGTATCGTAATGGATATCATTCAAAATTTGAAACGAAAAATGATCAATATGTAAATTTAAAAAAAATTCTTGTTGTAATTTTCATGTATATATTGTATAGTATAGTACCTAGGTAGATAAATTAATTTAATGATGAGATAACTTTTAAGCACAAAAATTCGTTTAAATCAATTTATGTTATGTTTCTAAACTTAAATCACCTAATACTTTCTAAGAGGACGTCACACCGACAATTTTTCAATGAAAAACTTGCATTAGCATTTTTCATTTTTATCAACTTACAAACATGTTAGAAATATAAAACAAAAAAAATTATAGCCTACAACATTATCTAGCGACTATAATAGAGCAGATTTATGTTATATGTATTTTTACACGTTTTATGAGCTTTTAAAATATCAATTTTTTTCATTTTATGAACATCTCATAAAACGTGTAAAAATACATATATCCAAAATCAGTTTCACCAATCACTAGATAATTTTGGTTTTTATAATTTATTTTTCATTTCATTTTTTTTTTTTTTTATAGTATTCTCAAGTTGATAAAAATGAAAAATACGTAATAAACATGTTTTTTTTAAACAATTATTGTGATTACACAAGACTATATATAAATTACCTTAAAAATATATTCAAATATTTTTAAATTGTTGGATTTTCATTTTCGTGTAAATTTGACAAGAATATTGCCTAAACAGAACCAATTTAAAATCGAATGTATGACGTTCATTTCTTAAGTGGTTATAATTCTTAGATGAATAATAACTTTTTACTGAAAAATCGTCATTAATATTTTAGTTGAAACCAATGCTGGGCATATTAATGATTTTTTTAAACTCAGTTAAACTAAGTTATAGAAAAAAATAGTAAAAGTGTAATGTTAATAGGTTATCTTTTTTCTCAACGATTAAATTAAGTTAAAAGTTAAGTTAAGTTAATAAAATAACCAAACTAGTTAGGTGAGTTAAGTAATTTTTTTTTTGTACGAGTCAATATAACATTTGAGATATACAAGTATAATTAAGTATATTATTATTTTTTCGGAAATACTGTTATTTTCACCTTTAAGCATTTTAAAATTTTTAAAAATCATCAGCATAATATTATTAAAAATACTATATACGTCGGGTGAGAATAAAAAAATTCTATGTCTGAATTTTTTCAAAAGACAGTTTTTTCAATAACTCATACAATCTACTATACAAAAGATCTATTTTTTAAGTTTACATCGGTAGTCTACGACCAATACTAACAAAGATATGAAAAACAAAATAGTTCTATGTAATAAAAACTTCTACATTTGTTAGTTTTTGTACGAGTCGATAGAACATTTTGTTTTTAAAGATTATAGGTAATTCATAACAATTCTATGTGAAAGAATTCACAATTTTATTAGAATAAAACAGTTGTATGTATATCACACGATATCACTAATACAGTAACATTTACGGGTAAACAAGGATTAACCACAATGAAATATATTTATTATAGTCTATTAGTATCACTTCAACACTCAATATTGTTATGGTTTTTTGTTGGTTATTGACTCTGTGTTACTTTTTACATTTATCTAATGATAATTATGATAAATTAGATGTTTTAGCATTTATTAATATTTTTTTCATCTCCAAAGGATTTACTGACAAAAAAAAAAAATCAATCATAAAATTTTAAAAACGCTCTCTGAAAAATGTATAAATCAGTCATAAGACTTTTTTGTTCTCACCCCTATGTATAATGTATTTATAATAATTATTATTAAAATTAACAACAAATAGATTCATAAAAATGTTTGATTAGTAGGTTCTTATACCTACTATTTTTTTTCAAAATTCTAACAAATGGAAATATTGCTCATTGCAAATTAGTACCTCCCTAACTAAATATTGTTTATTGGGGAAAATCGAATATATTTCTCAATTTATATTACCGGAAGATTATTGTATAATATATGGATATTCTTGTTTTATTTATATTTTTGTGAAATAAATAATTCTTATAATAGGTATTTTAATTATTAGAAACGACAAAAACACCTTTATTTTTATTCAACCATTTTGACAATAGACACTATATGAAATCAAAATGTATCAATTATTTCAAAAATAACTTAATTGAGTTTTAATTAAAAGTAACTTGTTATTTAGAAGTTAATATAATCAAAAATAATTAAAGTTAATAAGTTAAGTTAACAATAATCAAATATACAAAGTCAAGTTAAAATTTAAAATTAACTTAACTGTTAACTTTGCCCAGCATGAGTTGAAACCACTAAACTATAATGAGAATTAAGAATAAATATTAAGTTATTATTTAATTGAATAAAACAATCATTGTGATATGTATTGAAGGGTTATATTGTTTGTATAGGTAATAATTTTAGATTCTGAGCTAACAATATTTACATAAGAGGAGTTTTGTAAAAGCAATGTTTATAAAATCAAAAAAAAAAGTATTTTTGCAGTTCCAATAATACATATCTATTGTATAATTATCATAAATTAACGATTTTGGTATCAATGAAAGACGAGAATATTTACTATGATCGCATGCCAACGATTTACGAGTAATTAATTCTACCATGTTCTATGAACTGTTCTAAAGTATAAAATAATTTTATTTTTAAAATTATATATTAACTATAATTTCAAATAATTGGCTTTCGATCATACATTAAATTCTTATCTCACCAACATCATTAACCTACGATAATTTATATAAAATGTATACTATTGGGAATGTGTGAAGGTGTTTTTTGCCGTATTTTTAACGTGTGTAGCCTAATTCTCTTAAAGTCTGAAGGCAACGAAATACAAAAAAATTAGAACCGGAAAAAGTATTTTTGGTTGTTGACATATTTAGACACTAACTAGAAACTACAATTAAAAAGTTAAAACTAAGTAAAAAGTTACTTTAATATAAATTATAAAACTTATTTAGTTGCATTAAAAACAAAAAGTAACTACTTAATTATTCTTTTCCTATAACCATAATGAGTGATATTATTTCTATTAATACAAAATAAAATACTATTCGCAAGAAATTAAGAATAGCTTTGTATATGTACTTTAATCATCATCAATAATTTTCAATCAATCTTTCAATATTCAATAAATTATGATCAATTACGAATGTGTTTTAAAATGTAAACTATAAAAAATTTAATTGTAACTTTTATTCTAACTTAAGTTATTATTTTCTCCAACTAACTTTTAGCTTTACAAAGTTAGACATTTTGAAAATTTCAAAAATTGATTTATGCTCGAGCTTAATTAGTTTTCATATTAATAATAAACATAACACTTTTTTTAGTTGAAAAAATGACTTGTCCATTTATAATATAACATAATTTAAAATTTAAAATGTTATAGGTACATATGTACACATACACATTATAATTAAATACCTAACTAATTTGAGTTCTGACTTTAATAACTACATCAAACTAGTTGAGTTATAAAATGTATTTATATGACTAATTCATGACTTAATTAAAAATAAATTCACGACATAAAAATAAAATCGTAGACAATGTTTTATTTGCTATATTTCAGTTTTGAGGACGTTAAAATGCCATATTTAAGGGGTCAAAATAAAAAAAATCCAACCATTTAATAATATTTTATTAATTTCATTTTTTAAATTAATTTAAAAATAGTTCCGTGTCGGTACCACTTTTTATTGTGTAATTATGATATTTGTTTAAGTAAAAATGTTTTACAAGAAAAATGTTTCCTCGGGCTATAATCGTAATTCCGGAACCAAATTTTTACATGATAGGTATTATACATACAATTATTTGAGTTTCATCTTCATAGTATTTTCAATAGAACAATAAGAATTGATAGTACACCATCTATAAACACCTCCTCTTAAAAAAATTACAACGGTTTTTACATAATTAATAACTTTTTCAAAA
Organism: Pemphigus obesinymphae; assembly: GCA_025469235.1. Taxonomy (NCBI): domain Eukaryota; kingdom Metazoa; phylum Arthropoda; class Insecta; order Hemiptera; family Aphididae; genus Pemphigus; species Pemphigus obesinymphae. The sequence goes on from JAIPRL010013219.1 coordinate 5,779, forward strand.
TTTTGTATTTTTTTTTTTTTTTTTTGTAAGACGATAGTATAACATAGTTACATAATATTTTGTCTTCTATATTATCTAAAAATTTGGTTTTATAATTACATCTACAACTCGAAGAAAGTAGTTTTCTCACTTTTTAGGCTCAAATAATGTATATGTTCTCTTGAGAAATCAATGAATAGGATTTAAAAACGTAAAATATTTTTAAATATGAGTATATTTTTTTAAGAGACTCAATTGAGTTATAGTAATTTAATTTCCTGACTCAATTACCTAGTAATAACATTTTATGATTAATTTATGATTAAATATTAGTGTATAGCCATTTTATCATGTACCAATATAATATGCTATTTTGATAATTAAATTTAATGAGTTAAGTGTAAATAAAACTATTACTCAATTTATTAAATATGATGCACCTAAATTTAAATAAAAATTATGTATATGGTTAAAATATTCCATTGCTTAACAATTGTTTTTCATTATTCGTCTAACTCATTATATAAGTTTATTTATTAAAATGCTTTTATTTACTAATATTTTACTATAATATTATGTCTACAAGATAAACATGATACACGTAGGTACCTAATTTTGTTTAATTACCTATATTAATTTGAAAATTACTCTAAGTGTTCATTTCTAAAACTAGAATCTGACGAGTTCTTAGTATTTTTTTTTTTAAAGTATTTTTATAACACTCGTATTTATTATATTATTATGCTGCGTTAATTAAAAGATACGCATTGTTATCATTATTAATTTGTTAATTGTACTGTGATTCATTCGTGTTTACTTTTAATGAGAACGGTGTGTGTTTTTGATGCATACCTATTTGGTTTTAAATGGTTTCTCTATTATGGTTATTAAAACATTCTTTTAGTAAGTACCTATTAGTGGTAAATAATAATGGTACACAGTGCATTAAAATATGCACTCGATCAACGAACCGACAACTATATATAATTGTGCAAATGGATTGCATTTTTAATCGGCTAAATTATAATGCATTTTGATGTACATAGTATATAATATTATTCAAACGAAATTTCTCGCTGAGTACTGAGTACGTATCAACATTATATATCTATTAATAAACTTGCATTACTATCTAATATTTATCATCTCCCATTTAATATTTCACATCAAATAGGCACTTTCAACTACAAATATATGTGTACAAAAACACCATCACTCTTTTATGGTATTGTGATTTATAAAATTGAATGGCATGTAGACATAAGTGACCATACATCCCGTTTATTAAGGGATTCTCCCGTTTTTGAGGATTACGACTCGTTGGCCCGACAAACTTTAAACACAACATATTTGTCCCACTTTCGGACAAGTATATAATCCCATTTTTCTTCTTATATTGCGTACTTACCGTTTTAAAAATGATTTATGAAAATGGTAGTAAAATATTATTACGATATTTACTTTTTTCTTATTGCTGTCCCGTTGGCCGTTTTAAAATTTTTAAAATATGATCACCCTATAATGTACACATCTCTAATAAATTCGACAATTTTTTAAAACATATCACTAAAATAATCGATACACTATAATCATCATATATAAACAGTAATATATCAAGTAAAAAATGATCGGTGAAATTTTTAAAATACGAAATATTAAAAATTATTTTTCGACAAATGTACCTAGAATTTTGTGTTTATACCTTTATAATGTGAAAAGTTTATGCGTAGTACGCAGTAATCCAACGTCTAAATTACGAGAATGTCTTTATTCAATATTTATAGGTGATTTCTCGTAGAATGTAATGTTTTATGCTAACAGGCCCTCTAGGCTTTAGCCATCAACTAAGAATAACTAACGTCAAGTAAATGTCTTCAACCCACTTTTAAATTGATAGTACATTATTGACGAAATTCTAAGAGAATGATACATAGCTTGAGTTGAAGAATAGCATAAGCCATACGAATATTAAAATATTCGCTTTAAACAAATGTATTTATCACCTAAAAACTCCGAAAATGTCCTAAAAATTTATTTAAAAAAAATTACCAACGAATTTTTTTCGTACAATAAGAAAACCAACTGATGAAAGTGGTGGCAAATGTGACATTAAGATATATTTAAGAATCGTTTTTTAGTACAAAATAAAAAAATACATGTTAAAAATTTGATCTTGGGTGATTTTTTATTTTTTTTTCGTAATATTACTAGAATTTAGTTCAACATAACCTGAAAAATAAATAATGTCCTAAAAACATTGAAAAATACCCTATATAACGTTTTTTATTAGAATAGTGTGTAATATTTTCAAGCATGCCAGAAAAATTATGGAAATGCATCGAAATTTGAGCTCTTAAATGATTAGTATTACTCATAATTTAAAGTATAGCATAACTTTCTTTTTTAGATCAAAAGCATTTTAAATTTTTTATCAAAAGGAAAACAAATAGGACAAAGAATTGAACACATAGCAGATCACCATGTGGCTAGGATCAAAAATGTTAAATGGATTAAATTATCGTTGTTATCACGTGGTACTTTTTGTGAAACATAGTTGTTTTAAAAAAAACAATTTTACCTAGAGCAAAATAATTCTTTCAACTATTTAGAGTTGTAGAATTGAATATAAATCCACTAAATAGATAATTTGTTAAATATATTTTTCAATTAATTAAGAATTTTAAAATATTCATATTGTGAAGCTTAATATATGGATTAGTACAAATACTATAATAATGACTTTAATTAAATTTGTTGTACATTACTAAGACCAGAATTAGTTTTATGATGATTAGTATAAGTAACTTACAAAAATACAGAGTAGTGGTCAATGTGTTGAATGTATAAATATATTATGTTTTAGAACTGTTTCAGAGTTTACAAAAAATAGTATATGAATAATAATTTATAGTTGTACATATTATATTGATATTGGTATACTAGAATTTACGTTGAAACGTACATGTGTAAAACACGTTAAAATCGGAGTGAAATACATATAATATGTACAAAATAATCTGCAAAATATAACAATTAATATGATTATTATACATGATCGTGTTTTTATTTTTCTGTGTTACCATTTACAGGGTGTCAAAACAGGTTTCAGTATTTCGGGTTTATAGATGATTGTTATTTTTTTCATGGTTTCGTGGTTTTCAGGTTTTAAAATGATTTACATTTTTTCCGGGTTTTAAATTTTGGGTTTGAAAATCGTTGCAATTATAACTTTACATTTTGTAATTTAATATTATAAATTCTATTGACATTATTCAAACTATATTATAAATAATAAACCATTATTCAAATCTGTAAACTAAATATAGAAGTTAAAAGTGTATATATATAAAAACAGAAAATACAGCAATAAATTATAATATTATCGGTATTTTTTCCAAATTTTCCATTACTTATGTCGATTGGGCGAGGGCGATTTTTTATAGTACACTTAATACTTTCAGTGATGATCATTTAATTAAATCGGGTAGAAAATTTACTAATATAGTACAACAAACATTATTCACATCTCAATTATTTATATAATTTATAAATATATATATTTACCTGGTTTTAAAATAATATTTTCATTTCTATTAACAATAGTGGATTCTAAAATGTCGACTATTGGTAACATGTCAACTTAACCGCGTATACTTATTCTACCATATTATCATATTAATTATTTTGGCTCTTACAGTTTTTACAATTATTTCTCTAACCTTTCTGTTAATTTTGCAAACTAAAGTAGTCATTACGTTGTTATGGTAAATTTAATAAAGACCTCGGCTTATTTTTATAAAAAAACTAAATAATGAAGTATATTTTGATTTTTTAAATTTCTAAACTTTACAGTTTTTTTCATACTGTTTTCTAAAAGCCTATAAGCACAAAAGTACATAATACATATACAAAAAACAATATTCAACACAATATATTAATATTATTAATATATATATACGAATTGAATTGAGTATTGATGAAAAATTACTTCATCGTTGGCTTGAACTTTAAATTAGTCAAAAATCCTATCATAAAAATGTTCTGGAGTTTGCTTTTCATACTAGGTTCCTGGTACACTTATTCTAATAGAAGGCATGAAAAACAGTGAGAAATATAAAGCAATACTGAAAGAATACTTAGCTTGAGTACTGGAGAAGGTCCAGGCCAATGATCACTCAAATTTCCAAAAATAAGACTCAGTTCCCTATCATACATGTTTCCGAGACTATGGTGAAATATTTCAAGGACGAGAAAAATACCACTGTAGACTGGCCTGGAAATTCACCAGATCTCAATCTTATTGAGAATCTATGGGCTATCTGTAAGACCAGATTACAAAACATGGACTGTATCACGAAAACCAAAATGGTGAAAGCTGTAATTCAGGTATCGTTTTGAGACGAGATAATCAATTACCCTTGGATAATTGCAAAAATTGAATCGATTTCATACCAAAAAGAGTTCAGACAGTCATTAAATTGAAAAGAGGGGCATATTTTACGTATATTAAATAATATTAAGAATACCTTGTATACGCACTTAGTACTAGTTTTATTTCAGGTATATTATATTTATGAAAAAATTACCTGTATTTACATTGATTTGTAAAAAAAAATCATTCCTACATATTATATATATTATATATATAGGTATGTTTTTTATAAGTATAAATAAAAAGTTATACATTACTCATACATACTATTATAGAGAAAATAATTATAATTTTTAGATTCTAAGCGTAGCTGATAATTTACCTTTTGGTTGTATAAGGATGTTTTTTATTGATGTTTGGATGGGAATAAATCTGTGAAATCTTGAAGAAATTCCACTGTGACAAAAGTGCAGTTCCTTATATTATTATAATACGGAAGTAATACTGATATATATATATATATATATATATATATATTAGGATGGTCCTTATTTTTTTTTATTTGAAATTTAAAGCGGCTACACCCAAAATTTGTTCAAAACTATAAAAAATAACTTATGTTCATTTTCATAAAAATTGATTAATTTTAACAGGGCCCTCAAAGGGGTTAAAGTTCGAAAAGAGTGCTTTTTTCGATTTTTTTTTGTAATTCACAAT
>JAIPRL010013220.1:0-10844 GCA_025469235.1 Pemphigus obesinymphae
CTGTCCGAGTTTTATGCCACAGGCTTTCTCGGCAAATAACTTAATTTAATTACAATAAAAAAAAAAAAAAGAACGTAAAATATTCAAAAGAAGTACTTTATTTTTTTTTATTTATATCAAACGATAGTTACTCTAAAAATCCTATGATCTCCTTCACCAGTATTGTGTTTTACGGATCATAGGTTGGCGACCCAGCTAAACCAGTGGCGTCAGTAACCGTAGTGTTACAAGGTTCCGAGTTTAAAGCAGGTTGGAAAGGCAATCAATCTAAAGAACAATAAGTCAGCTGGTGCTGATGACATTCCTGCTCAATTCTTTAAACAAGGGGGCTCTATACTAAATGTCCAAACTCAAATCCTAATAACTAAAATATTGATCTTTGAGACCATACCTGATGAACTTAAAGATGCCTCCATACTTACCATTTTCAAAAAGGAAGATAAGTCTCAGTGTTAGAACTACAAAAGAATAATCGAACAGAATCTGCCATAAACACAATGCGGCTTTAGTGTTAACCGAAGTACAACTGATATGATCTTTAGTGCAAAGCAAATTCAAGAGAAGTCTAGAGAACAAAATCGCACTCTACACATGGCCTTCATATATCTGGTGAAAGAATTTGATTCGGTCAACAGAGAAGCGCTTTGAAAAATATTTGAAAATATTTGATTTCCTCTAAAGTACATTTAGATACTTCGCTTACTGCATAATAATATGAATGCAACTGTCCTTAGCAACGAAGGGCATAGAGAATCCTTTCAGATAACTACAGGTGCCAAACAGAGCTGTATAATGCACCCATTTTATTTGTTTATCAGTTTACTTGCATTAGGAGTGGAAATCCTGTACAGATTGGCTGATGGCTTATTCAACCTAAACATACTACGAGCTAAGACTAAACTATCCACAGCATCGGTAACTGAACTTCAGTATGCGTACGACAATATCGTAAAGGCTAACACAGAGGCAAATCTATAAGCAATTCTTAATGCATTCAATCAGGTATAAAGAAGAATCAGCCTAGATATAAACTTTAACAAAACGCAAATTCTGCAACAACTTGCATCGAGTATTATTTCCCAAGCCCCAACTATAACTTTAAATTACCATTCTTTGCAGAACGTAGAACATTACCCATACCTTGGAAGCCATGTATCAGTGAATGCAACCATTGACGCCAAAATTCAACATAGCTTAAGATGTGCTAGCGTGACATTTGGGCAACTTCGAGAGAGACATACTCGGGATTGACTGATTGGATATCATCATCGTCATCAATTAAATACATATTTGTTTAGTAGAGTTAATATTTTAAAAAAGTATATTGGTTTAAAAATTAAAAATACAAATACTTATGAAAAAAATTTAAGAAACGTATTGTAATATTTTAAAAGTATTGAAATACGATTATTTTTATACAAATACTTTATAACGCTAAGTTACCAAACTTTGCTTATCATAATCATATTTCGAGAACATAACTAATATACATACTATCATTGAAAGTCTAATCTCTTGTACCATTTTCATTTTCGTTTTATATATAAATATCTACGTATAATCGTCGTTTTAAAAAAGAAAAATGTGTATACAGGCAAATAAGGATATAGAAAAAGTAAAAAATAATCGAAGTATGATATCTAACCTACTGTATTAAAAAGTAGTAATAATTCTTCAATTACTATGTATAAGAAAAAAATGGTGACCCGTAAATAATATTTGTACATATAATTCTGTAGCTAATATTATTACTAAAGCATATTTAGATAATCCTAATTATAATATATTTATAGATTCGAACAATCACAATTTTCTAAATTCTTGTATAACATTAAAAAATTGTAGGCATTCAAAAATATTGTAGAAAGATCGTTTAAAAAATTTTCAAACCATATTTATTGAAAACAATCGACTGTTTTTTGTCTGTAATAAAATGATTTTATACTGAGTGTAACATTATACATATTATATAATATATAGCTTCAGAACTGTTAAAAGATTTTTCTTCGGTTTTTGAACATTTTACTTCTATAATAATAAATAACAGAACTCTGAAAAAAGCACGAAACTTCCACAATGATGTTAATACATAAATAATGAAGATGTAATATCCATCCACGTTCGTGTAATGGACATACCATTAAACAAAAATCTTGCAATTTTTTTCTTTATTAAAGCAGATCAAGTAGAAAGTATGTGTAACTTCAAAATGGAATATTTTCCAATAACATTATATATATATAAAATGTTATATAAAAACATATGTTTTAACCTAAAAGAAACTCATTATTATAACTAACTAGAACATATAAATCTATTGTATACATATAACATACAAGGACTTACAATTTTTTAAATAATCCGGTATATTAAATAGTAATATATATGATGATATTATAAAATAATACGAGAATCATCAAGGCCCCAACTTGTTTTTGAGTTCCCGTAAGTTTTCTGATAAATTACGAATTCCAATTTTGGATTAACAATCATTAATTGTACATTAATTGAATATATATGTGGCGATAATATATCTGGTTATAAATTTTCCCATAGACAGCTCATGTAATATAAGCTAAAAGAATGGAACGAAGTTTATGTTTAAGTGGTTTCTTTCAATTTAAAATAATTTTAGTAAATGGCTGATATTTTTAAATGATTATTTTGACATAATAAAATATAATTTTTACCTTTTGGTATTGGTTTGGGTTACTTAATAAAATCGGAGTACCTATACTTAAATATACACAGCTACTTATTAACTTATTATCTGCATAATATTTTGAAATATTAAAAGCGTAGAATTATTAGAGAAGTATAGTTATGTTTTCATTCTGTATTCCGTAGACCACGACTCGACTAGAAAATTTTATTTCAAAATCCAACGAGATGAAGCTTTCCCAAATGTTGCGGGAATAGGTTGACTGTTTTGGCAAATAAATGGACCGTATATGTATACGAGTAGAAATTTAAAGAAAAGTAAAAGTTTCGAGAGATTTATGGTTTCTAGTTCTATGTACCAATATAATAATATAGCCATTTCACGTACTTTCTCCTGCAGGTGGCAAGTATCTGTTTAATTTCACAGATTAATCGCAACACAAGGAGATCGAGGGTGAGAGACGAATTCGGTTATACATATATATAGATATACTCATGAAACTTTTCACATTACGTTTATAAAAACAAAAAAACAAAATCCAGGCAAGTCAGATAATAAGTACACACTATTTTTACAATATTTGAGTTTATATTATTATTTTGAATTTTAAAGAAACGGTAAATCATATGGAATTTGAAAAACGATTCGAAAAAAGTAGCCAACGAAAAAATACTTATACAATAGATGGAATTTGAATGTACTTACTAAGTTTGCTGTATAATTTTATTATATCGATATTATCGTGTGACGTGTAACCAAAATTTTCAAATATTCAATTTCTGTCGATAATAAACTGTATTTCAAGCTGTACGGCTAATAACCTATATATTTATAATAAATATTAATTTAAATATAATAATATCTATTAAATTTTTAATCTTTGACGCTATTAATAATACACTAATATTTATATACTTAGGTAATTGTGTATTAATTAATTAATATTAGGTAATTATGTATATCCAATATGATGATTTCCGATAAACTTGTAGCAAATGTATTTTTTCCATAATATATTTTGTAATTTGTTCATAATGATAAAAAAATTACGTTCAAAAAGGATAATTTAGAACAAATTTGCTGTAAAAAAAAAAAAATGCTTTACTTCAAAACTAAATTTAAAACTACTAATTGAACATTTTAGGAATGTCGACTCACCGACCAAGCTAAATTTCATTTTTCTAAATATATTTTAAACAATAAACCATAATTCCAAAAATTATTGTAATTAGAAGTATAGAAATAAATTACATTAAATATCTTAATTTGTTTACAATTGACAAGATATTTTTCAAATTTTCAACGTACGCTTTAAATATTATATATATTTATATATAACGAATAATTATAATATAGTTAAAAGTCGGTACGACAATCTTATTTTAAGAACTTGTCGATGAAGATCAGTACACATTGACCGCATAAAAAAAAATGTCTCCACTCGCAATATTTTAGGCCATGATATATATTATGTGCAAACTCTATTGCGCGGTGAAGGGTAGCATCGCTGAGATGTTCGTAATGTAGTTTTTCCGCATAACCGTGTGCAGTATATACATTTATATAGTGCATAGTCGTCGGATTGATAATGGATACGAAAAAAAGAACAACGAAAGATAAAAGGAAGTGGTGAGTAGAAACTTTTAATTCGCATTTATTGTGTTTCCCGGAACTTTGTACGCGCAAAACTCGAGGGTTCGGGACAAAATCCGAAAGTGTATTCTATATATAAATATAAATATAGAGATGGAGGCGGAACTATATTCATTTGCTTCAAGACACATTTATACGGCCGTTATTCTTATAACATAATACGTATATATTATCCTTTATCGGGTTACTTTTCATCGTCTCTACCCTATATATATATATATATATATATATATATATATATAAATTATTATTATTTTTTTTTATTTAGTCCATATATACGCCGACTCCGACTGTGCAAGTAAGTAAAAGAAATAAAAGTTTCCTACCGCCGATGACGTATCAAGGAAAAAAAAACAAAATGTGCTTGTCCGACCGTGGATCCTTATCCAACGCTGATGTTCCGACAATAAACACGAAACGGTCGGGGTGAGGCTATCTAAGAAGATTAGTGTTCTATTCGGCGAGTCGGTTTATTTTATGCAAGTTCAAAAATATGTCGCGATAAAAATATTTACAATGATAATAAATATATATTTATACATGTCAACACGTTCCCATGTGCTATAGGGTTGGGTGGGGTCGATGACCCACCAGATCTCTCGTCCTGGAAGGACGTTCCCAGGCAGGTAGATTTAACCAACATAATCCCTGGAGAGTGTACGGGTCCAGGGTTTATGGGATGGTCAGATGGAGTGCGGGAACGTATATAACAACCAGACAGGTGGTGGTGGCTCGTGGTTAGGAGTGTGGCAATTGGGGAGGCGGGGGCCTTATCGGCCTAGACGTTTGCCGCTGCGTGTGAGTGCTCGACCGTTGGAGATCAATGTCCACGACCGGCGGTCGAAGTCATCCCCTGCCGTTCCAGTGAGATGGGGCAGCGTTTCCGATTCGATGCTAAAGTTCCGTCTTCAAGGAGATCTCCAATTAAATTATAATAAATATACTATTATGTTATGAATTGGTGTTGGAGAGAGGTGTATCTTTCTGTCTCTGATCGTCGTCTATTTCTGCAATTCTACGATCTCCTTGCCATGTGTGGGTTACGCGTTCTTTCAATTCTTAAGCAATTTATCGGTGATGCCTTGCCGTGTTATTTCAAGGGCGTCTATTTTTTTGGGGAGGAGCAGGGCATGCAAAGGCACCAACAATAATTAAAAAGTGTCCTGTCAATGCTAATACTGCGCCACCATAAAATATAATTGGGCCGATCAAAAAAAGTTATGTTTCCTTTTTTTTTTTTTTGCTCATTTATGTTTTTAAGACGTATTTTTGTAGTATTAGAATGTGAAAAATGGCCCGGTGAAATATTAAAATTGGCCTGACCAAAAGCTCGCACACCCGAAAAAATAACTAAAATGACGCCCAGGTGCGTTACGCCAGCACCCTAACAATTTTAACTCGAAACTTCGATAGGATTCGAACGATTTTTATCGTTTACTTCACAGTAGTTAGGTTACAATAAAAGATTTTACGGTTACAAATCGTTACAAAATAAATAACAAAATCCTATCGAAGTCCCAAGTCAAAATTTTGAAGTTGGGGTACTGGCGTGACGCACCTATGACGTCTGATGTGTTTGTTTTTTTAATGTGGTTTCAATGATATTAAATGATTAATTAATATTATTGAAACTGGTCCGGGCTTCTTCGGGTTATTCTTGATTCCTTTTCTTTTCTTTCTCGTTTTCGTTAAGTTTTAATGAGTACTTCCGTGTTTTCTGGTCCTTGTAGTTAAAGCTTCAAAAAAGGTTACTTTCGTGGTTTAGCCCATGTGTCATTACGTCGTGTTCTGTTGTTTCGCCGCTAGATCACGTTGCGTGTTTGGTTTCGTCATTTTATTGCGCTGACGTATATTCGTCGTGGCGCTGTGTCTTATTAATATCGGATATTCGTAGTATCGTTGTCATTATGTTGTTGTGGTTTCATACCCTTACAAACATCGACTTCTAACACCTATAAAATGATCTGTAGATTAAAATCCTCAAAAACCCTAAAAACCTATGTTGTATGACAATACAGTTATGTAGGTATTGTGCAAATGTACAATAGTAAATAATTCTTATTTACTCATAAATATATGACATGTTGTATGATACACTGTTTTTTTTACTTATATTATGTAATACCTATATTAATTCATAAAATAAAATTCAAAAAAAGAATATAGAAAAAAAGATTTGAACCCTGAGTTTCTAACTACCGCGAAAATATATTGAGCTACAATGGAAACAAAAGAACATTTTAAAAATCTACCATTTATTAAAATAAAAACAAAAAAAATCATCAAATTTTCCTTTCCGTTATTTTTTTTTTGTCGGTTCAGCAAATTAGAAAAGTTTCGTATTATTTACATACTATTATATACAATTTAGTTAACACTACAATATAGATTGATCCCGATTTTTTATTTTTTATTTTTTAAATCAAAATATTATTGGGAAAATCAGCAATTTCGTATGTGCAAAGATATTATGGAATATGCACGGGGCTAAAAAAAATACATCTATGTAAAATAAATACATTCCTCAATTTGTTCAGAACAGCTCAAAATTTTAAAATAGGAGGGATATTTTGCCAAAAATCGAGAAATCGCTAAAAAAAAAAATGTAATTTATGTAAATTTGTTTATGAATACAATACAATAATTGTATATTTGTTGTATTATTCTGAATTTATTCATACACAATTATAATTCTTTATACTTAGAAAAAATAATAATAAAATAGATATATAATTAAAGAATTTTGATAAATAAAATATTATTATATTACATTATAAAATTTTTTTTTTTAATAATATTATTTTATTTACCTATGTTGAAATCCATAGAAAAAAAGCAATGGGAGGAATATGACCACCCTTATTCACCCTGCGAATAATCTCCTGGTTCAGAATATAAAATAATTTTTATCATATTATAATATTATAATATTTTTGCTCATATTAATATATGAGTATATGACTAACATTATATTGAATTTTTTTAGGTATTAAAATATCAAATACCATTATTTGGACTTAAACACATTTTAAAACACTACCATTCTGTCAAAATATTTTAATTGCTCATAAAGAAATGCGACAAACCATTTTCATATTATTTTAATATTGTTGTGACCCATTTGGTTTAACCGGACATGTCTGTCGTAGAAGGCCGTCGGACGGTTAATTCCATTCAGATGTATGGAAAATATTGGTTGGGTTCGTCAGAGTAATAATTAATTCGTCCGTTATTATAAATAATTGGTTAATTGAATCGAGTAAAATAAACTAGCACCAACAACTAAATACTAACATAATGTAAGTGTTTACTATATTTATGAAAAACAATTACGTTCTGTCAATTTGACAAATCGAGACTTGACTTCAAATATAAAATTAACCCTATTATGAAATAAATGTCTAAAAATGTATAATTGCTATAAATAAGTCAAAGCCAAAAACAATTATTTTATAATAAAATAAATTTTAGATGATAATTTCAAACCTTTAGAATCATTATTTACGTAATTATGAAGAAATAACTACAGTCGATTTGGCCTAAATCGTGTTTTATCGTTTTTATGTAAATTTTTTATTGTTTTTTATTATGCGTTAAAAATACATTGGGAAAATAGAAATATTATGTGCTTAAAATAGGTACCAACTCGATATAATATGCTAACGGAAAATGGTGAAGCTTGTAATTATTGAAGCATTCCTTCTTATATAATTTTTGAGTACAGGTATTAAAACCATTCATTGTAAAACCAATACTTTCCTTGTTTCACTCAGAATCTAAAATTCATCAACATTTAATTTTTAAAACTTTTAATCTCTAAAAGTTGTAGAAGAGAAATAAGTGGGAAAATACAATAATACATTAAAGTCGTAATAAATTAAAAAATAATAATGCTAAATACATATAGATAATTTACATAAAATCATATTTAAATTCAATTTATTATAATAATAATTATATAAATTTTATTATTTCAATATGTATATATTGAAATTCAATTATTTTTTATGCATATAAACAGCTTTTAAAACTTACCACTTTTTTTTCGAAAATATAATTTAAAAACTTAGCTACAGTTTCTGAGTTTCAAAAATGAACTTCATTCAAAAACAAAAATAAATATTTTGGCCACATGCCTGGTCCTTTAGCGTTAAAAAATAATATAAGTATCTATACTAAAACATATCCAGGGTACGATATCACAGGATCCACATTATTGTTATCGTATTATCATTATTATTACAACGATTCGTGATAACAATATAATATGTGCAACGATATAATGTCATGAGGAGAGAAGCTTTAGTGCCTGTGTATAATACAGGTAATATGCGCATAAAAATAAAATGACACGCAACATTATAATATTATTATAAAGTATACATTACACTATAATACTGTAATCCTGCCAATATCTTTTATAGTTGATTGGTTTAGGGAGGTTTATGGAAATATAATGTTGTGTTATAATATAATGGCGTGTAATGCAAACGACGAAAGCTCCGTTATTTCTGCGAGTTTTATCAAATTTTCCATCCGGTACACACGCGTTATGTTGTTATTATTATTTTTATTATTAAATATGCTTGAAATACATGACATCTATATACTGTACCAGTACTACGGTATTACCTATACATTCTACACACTGATATCATTAATAAAATGAATGACAATAAATAATAAAATTATGAAAAATTTTAAAATCTAAATTTAAGCAAAAATATATAAATATTTACACAATCTCTCATGATATTGGAAAATCGTAAACTATGTATATATATAAATATAGGTAGTTAGTAACTTACTTGTAGAGGGGGGGAAGGAGCCTGGTTAAAGCGTTGAGATTATAATAATAATATTATGTGACAACAAGTTTTTTTCTACAATAATGTATATATATATTAATATAATTTATCAGTGTTCAGAACGTTCACTTGAAAGTTTAATTCGTTCATATTCTTTAAAAAATAAACATGTTCATCTAGTCTTTTGTTTTAACTAATTTATTATTAATGATGTACAGATAATTTTTTTTTATGTTTACCAAAACATGATAGATTTATAGAAACTGTTTATATTATGTTGAAGCGAGTTTACAGAATTGGACTTATGAATACCTATTCTAAATATTTTTATAATTATTATTCATAAATCTAATAGGATTATTAGCGAAATATTTATGAAATTTAATTTAATTTTAGGGGTTTGAAAATCAATTAAATTCTTCAAAAATACTAAGGCCATTTATGTTTACGTTCTATTAGAAAAAAAAACGAGTAGTATTTGCTAGTTTTTCACAAATATAAAAAAAAATTTGGGATGATAAACGCTGTTATTTCTAATGCATACGCTAAACATATGGATATAGACGTAAAATGTATTCAACAAATGTCAGGAAGGAGCAACCTTTTCGTATAATTTAACGAAATAAAAACTAAATTAACATATTGACAAACATACTATGTATTGTGACTTTTTATTTATAACTGCGTGTATTTTGATTTTTGATGTATAACTGTATAATTGTATAAATTATAAAAATATATGTATATAATGTAATATAAGACATTCTTATTTAAATTTATGTGATAACAAATAAAAAATGATAACATTCCCTCCTGGTTAGTACGTTGATAATGATAACAACACACTATAGAGTGCAATAATAGTTAGTATTTATTATGACACAGTGCACCGTCGCTATTATTGTGTACACTTTCATTGTAGTTTTTTAAATTCATGGATTTTGTTTTGTTTTTATTTTATTTTATGAATGTGTACACAATAATATTAGCGGCGAACTTTCTCATAATAAATACTTACTACAAATACTTACTATAAATACTAATAGTTACAAATTATTATTGCCCCCTATACTGTATTGTTATCATTTACAACGTAGGAGGAAATATTGTAATTTTGTATTTGTTATCACATAAATTAAAATAAGAATATCCGATATTACATTGTATACATATACTTTTATAATTCATAAATTTATACAGTTATAAATCAAATTACATATAGTTATATTATATAAAATGTAACAATATATAGTATGTATCCTTAGTCCAGAAAGTCTTGAGGAAGTGAATGGTAGATTTGAAGAGTGGAGGGAAGCTCTGGAAAGTAAAGGACTAAGGATTAGTCGAAGTAAAATAGAATATATAGAGTATAATTTTGGTGAAAGAGCACACAGAGGGAATAGGGAAAGGCTGGAATAAAGTTAAGTGGGAATGTGAATGGAGAAGTGGAGAGGTTCAAGTATTTAGGGTCCGTTGTACAGAAATATGGGGGTTTCGAAGAGAATATGAAACACAAAATTAAGTGTGGATAGACAAAGTGGAGAGAAGCATCAGGTATTCTATGAGATAAAAGAATCCCTATTAGGTTAAAAGGTAAATTTTATAAGGCAGTGGTGAGACCTACAATGATGTATGGAACAGAATGTTGGGCAGTAGATAGAAAGATAGAACAGAGAATGAGTGTCGCTGAGATGAGAATGTTAAGGTGGATGAGTGGAGTT
>JAIPRL010013221.1:0-10843 GCA_025469235.1 Pemphigus obesinymphae
AAATATCCCTTCCCTCACTGACTTCATGACATCTTCATCCTTATCCCTAGCACAGTCCATATCCTCCTCTCATCACGACCACATCGTCAAAATCTCTAAACGCCCAGTAAACTCCAGAAAAATTCGTAACCGCCCGCTCTAAAATTCTAGGAAAAATTCTCTAAACAACCCTCATAAATCCTTCCACATCAGACCCTCTGTCAAAAAGCAATCGCTTGGCCCAGAGTAAATCAATTTTAGCATAGCATAGCGGAAGGAAAAAGTATTTTTATTTTTTGATGAAACGGACCCAGGGTACTGTACAAAGGTAAGTATTGCATATGTTAGACACTTGACTAAAGTCGCTGCTCTCGGATACATAATATGCCAATTACCAAAAACATTTTGGAGCTACGACCAATAATTGCACTGGGAAAAATAATTTTATACATTCAAAAAAAAAAAAAAAAAAAAAAATGTGGACTAATAGTAAGAATTTTTCAAAATAATGATTGATAATATACCGTACGATTTGCCCCGCGTTGAAATGTCGAGTTTATTGAAGTTTCCTAAATAATTACGATAATCAGTTAAATTATTGCCCCGGAGCAAGAATAAGACTTTAACAAACGTTAATCAGTATTTTCTATAAGACACGTAAAAGTACGATAGTTACGAATAACGACAATATTGTTACTATCGTTACGTCCTGGGCTCGGTAAAAATATATTACGATTAACAATAACGTCGTAATTACGGACGTAACCGTTTAAGAATGCGAAATAATTGGGTCATGACTATATAGGTATACCTATACAATAATATGTAGAAAGATGCATTGGAATTAAACGGTCCGTTAAAACAGTTAACGTGCGCAAGTTATCGGTTAACGAGTTTCGAGATATTGGCGCCGAGAAGAGCTCCGGGGCAAATGTACAAATCGTCTTTGATATCAACTTAAATGCAGTCGACAATCAACAGTACGAGATGAATCGCACATTGTCAGTGTAGCACGCCGAGTTCCATATATTTTGAAGTTATTCCCGCGGGCTATCCAGAACCCACCGCAATGAACAATCACATAATATTATAACCTAAGGTTAGTATATAATGTTAGTCGGCAGACTAATAAATAGAATTTAATCTAAATTACCGATAGATAAACTGCCAAATTCCACATTGCTATATTTAGACTATGTTGCCCACTCGCAGTGCAAACACTATATTATGGCTTATATATAATAGCGCCTTCGGTAATGCAACGCTGTCGATACGTATTGTCATCGGAATGATAAAAACCTGTTCAAAAATGCAGCGTATTTTTAAGAGATAGCGTTGTAAAATTCAGCGCATTGAAGTACGTTGAGGTATCGGAGCAGCGTTGTTTCCATATCGTAAATAAAACCCGATTGTCCGATGGACACACCCACTTTAAAATCACTGATAAGCACCGTTATCACTAACCGTCGTTTTTTTTTTTTATGAAAATTGCCTCCACGTTTTAATAGTTCCTTCATATTTTACTATATTAATCAATATAAATTATTATACTACTATTCATTGAAATGGAAACGTTCCATTCTTTAATTTTGGGTGAAGTAGGGAACGGTCAAATAAACGAAGATGGTTACATGGTATCATGTTTGTATAAACGAGGTAATTTTATAAAAAAAAGTTCAAACTTCAAAATTTCAAATATGATAATCAAAATGAAATTTTTAGCGGACATGACAATTTAATGCAGTTTGTAATTAATCGTTATCACATAAATTTAACTGATAACCACGTTCATATTTACAACTGTGCTCATAACTGATATGAATAAATAAAGGTGTTCTGAAATAAAGCGTATTTTACCAATTTTACGCATTTCCATCAGGAATTGCAGCGTTGCATTAACGAAGGCTCAATTATATTAAAATTTAAAACTAAAAATCTCGTATATTTATCTCATGGAATTACGAATTTTAACTACCATTCTACAAACGAACAATATTATTATTATTTTCATTACGTTCGATACGGCACGCTGAGGAATATGCTCGAGCCTACAGTCGGCCGTCTTATATACCAATACACACAGTAATATCAATAATTATTAATGCATGTTTTATTACGGTTCACGATAAAACTTAATGAACTTATGCCAATAAATACGACGGAAATTATGTTATTTGTTTTTACATAATGTACGTAAACTGCACAATTACATCTCGAAACTCAAGTTAATTTAAATTTAATACCTATACTGTTATCTTCTTCTACCCCGCCTTCTCATCCAACTATTTGGGTTCGGCACCCATTGTTCTCAACTATACTACCTATTCGATATCCCTTATCAGCTCACATCCCCTTACACCAGCCGCCCTCTTTATATCACTCTGTATCAGATCTAAGAACTCGATTTTCGAAGTTTCATATTATCTATAAAGTATATGTCTATTACATCTACACGAGTAGTATAATATATCTATTGACGAACATAAAAACTTTTGTAATAGTACAATTTTATTTTATAATCTTAAATTTTAATAATTTACGTAATAATATGTACGATGCGATAAGATTTTTGTATGGTTTATTTATTCTGTCTACCCACTATTTTTCATCCCATTGCAATATCTAACCTATTATGTACACATTATATTTAAATACTGCATTATATACAGTAATACAAATTCCTTATCCTATAAAAGATGTATTTCATAAAAAACGAAGAAAATATTCTAAAGTTCTACGGAGATCGGGGGGAATAATTGGACAAATAACAAGATGACAATCAATCTTAAAATGACTCATTGATCATCCCTAGAATATGCTAGGTAGATAGAACATCTAAATTTGTTTGAAATGTAGAGACAGAAAGAGATACGGACGTATGAAGGCCGGCACGATGGGTTATTGCAAAAACGGTCATAATCGAAAGCCCACGATACGCAAAAGTGAAAAAAAAGTTGATAGAATTATAATATAATTTATTCTTCAACTTTATGGTAATTGCGGAATGAGATATTTTGTACCAAATACAACAACTTTTTCTATTGTATTCTGAAAAAATTAATTGGTTGAATGCACTCGGATTACACCTCAATGTAAATAAATGTCAGTCCATATCCTTCACCAAGAGTTACTCTTTAATTTCGTATTCCCGTAAAAATTAATGGCTCTATATTTTAGCTTCGGTCACCGCAAAAAATAATTTAAACGTCATTCGTACTCCTAAACTCGATTACTGTTTTCGTATCGTATCTACTTGCTCAAAATTCTAGGTTTCATTACAAATTATTCCAATATAATTATTCCAAATTCACGCTCGAGTCGTCTTTGAAATCTTTGTACTGCTCCTGGGTCCAGTCCAGTCACATTTAGAACAGTTGCGACTGCGTGATCCTTGTACTGCATCCATAGCACGATGTTCAACACATTGAAACACGTCTTTCCGTTCGCTGCGTATTATATTTAAACATAGATCGTCCTCACATAATTTTACACCTGTGATACATGAATTGGGTCTCAATTCTGTAGCAAATCGAAGAATTGCTGCTAATTTAATATTTTTACGGATACTAATCGAAAAGACAGCTCAGTGAATTCGCCGTCACTATTTTGTCCTGCATTAGTTCCCCATCAATCCGTGCATTCTCGTGTTACATTTATAGTTTAATTTTATACATATGTATTATACTTACAATACCATTGTATCTATTTTAGTTTTTTATAACATTTATGTAAGTACATATATGCATCATAACGTTTTTTTATCTTAAAATTTTAAAATTATATATTTAATTACATAACTCGAAGTTTTGATTTAATTTTGATGAATTCCAGTTAAGTATCTCGAATAATACATATCTCGAAGTGAATTTGTATATCCCTCTTCAATTTCGAGTTATCGCGACTCGACTGTATTATGTTTTGTAATTGAGTTTCTCACTGGTAACGAATTTCAAATATAATATATATTAGAAATCGCTAAATAAACATTTATTATACATTTTCGGCAAAAAGTAAATGGGATCAAAAAGTGGAACAGAGTGTTGGTTTATCGATCTCCCCAGATAATTAACGTTGTTGTGTTGCGTTGTTGTGCACACAATATTAGTTCCTTTTAAATTTTTGTTGACAAGTATCAAAATATCCTAAACACAGAACAACGTTTCTCAATGTATCGAAAAATCAAAGTGTGATATTTTCTTCCTTCTTAAGATATTTAGTCACCCAAATTTTTCAAAAAAATATATATATATATATATATATCTTTAATTTTACATTATTTACTCGATTATTCCCTTTAAAATACCTATTATCTTTGAACGTTTTATAAAACGTATGCCATTGTACGGTTCTCTCTTACCTCGTACATAGCATTATCGTTATTAATTCAGTGAAATGTAATGTGTATAATATATTTTCCACCGTCTGCCTCGTGAAAACATGCTATTGCCGTTTTTCGAAGAATTTTCTTTGGAGACACGCGTGAACAATAGAATACAATATTGAAATGGTTAACTAGAATGTCATAAAAACGTACTGTCATTAAAAAATGTGACGACAAAAGTTGTGAACAAATGCATCATTATGAAGGATGGTTTGTTTTTTTTTTTTTATTACGGATGAGTAATCTCATTACGAATATCGTCTGTGTGGTCCATTCTATGTTTATAGCACATTTCTAGAAACGAGTGATCTAAATAAACTCCTAAAGATACAAAACTACTGTAAAAAAGAGAAATTATCATATATATATATATCAATTATACTTGTCTTCCAGAGCGTTCAATGAGTAGGTTTAAAATAGGTACATATTTCTATAATTAATATGTTAATTATATATTTTAAAATTAAAACAACTCGGATAGCAATTCGATCGTGTAAATATTGTGAAAATGTGTTTTAACCCGTTTTAAACCAAAATTCAAAAACAAAAAAAAATAAAAATATTGTGATATCCTGTAGAAAATATTTCCTAAACAAATATTCTAAATTTAATACTTCGGACATTTTTATTTATTTTTTGTTAAAAATATGTTCAGTACAATATTTGAAATAACACGATTTGAATATTCGAGACGTTATTTTTAGAACGACATCGTGAAAACACATATTAAGTATGTTGAAGAAATATTTTGTATTATGTGTGTTGTATTTTTGTTCGAAACAATATCATAAAAAACAAATTTCGGATACGTTGTGAAAATAAGCGTATTTAAACATATAAGTATACTAGTGGCGCAACTACGGGGTGCTGCGGGGTGCTGAAGCACCCTCAAGTTCCATGTCATTCTAATTTCAAATATCAGCTATAATTTTACCAATGTAATTTTATTTTTTAAGATTTTACCATCAGTAATTTTTTTCCAGCATATTACAGTAGCGCTTTACTAATTTAAGTATAATAATGATATTGAGAGAGACTTAGCTAGGTAATGACATTGTTCCAGACGAAATCTTGGAACACATTTGCTAATACCGATAGGAAATTATGTTTGGCTCTTTAAATTAAAAAAAAAAAAAAAAAAAAAAAACATAAGAAAATATTATGAGTAATAAAATAAGTTACATTTTTTTTCCCAAAAATGGTATTGTAAATATAACGGTCGTATAATCTAAATATTGGCAATATATAATATTGGTTTGGGGGTGTGGGGTGGAGGGTGGAGCCCCCAACGACATTATATAAGCGATTCATAACAGTAGTACTCCCAAGATTTGAACTCTAGTTGAGCCACTGATAAGTACTGTATTTAGGTTATTATTTTTTTTTTTTATTTATGCGTTCCGATTTTAATTCGAGGAGATAGATAACGATAGAAGACCGGAGTAGTATAGTTACGCTAAGGTTATTAAAACGAACGGGATAAGTGTTGATGCCCCCCACGTGTGATACAAATACGAAATATACAATGCCGGCTGACGTTACCGGGCCATTTCAAAAAGGATTCCGGATTTCCGAAAAGGATTGAAAAATCCTCTCCGTTTAAAATCGAATTCGAAAAAAATCCCCTCTCACCTCTACGTATTACATATTATATTGTATCCGTAAATATTCCGTAAAACCGTCAGCATTCCACACAACCAGTAGTTGTTCGGGCCGGGAGTCGATTATTATTTTTATAATACGTATATTATAGATGATGATCGTCCGGTAAAAGCATTTCGGCGTGTAAGTACCCGAAAGCCGTACGGAACTCACTTGTATGTACGAATGGGTACCGAAGTCGCTAACGCTTATTCGAATTGTCAATCGTACTCAAGACGACCCGTTCTGTTTTTTTTTTTTTTTTTTTATCCCTTTGTCCGCCGCCATCTTTTTTTTTATTTTTTTACAACGCTGTCAAATGAAAATATTACCAAAGTCAATGGAAAAAATTAACTTAGTCAAGTCAAGTCAAGTTAGCCTTAAAACACGCCTTCGGTGAAAAGTCAAGAGTTAACCAAAAATAAATTTAACTGATTAAGTTAAAAGTTGACGTTGAAAAAATATTAACCTAACTCGGTTAAAAATAAAATAATTTTTTTTTCATTTACCTAACATTTATGTATTAAATTTCAAGACTTTTTTTTTAAATTATTCAAATATTTAAGAATAAAATTTCCACTATAAACCTTTTTTAATATTAGGTAGGTACTAGTTACAAGTTTGCAGGTACTATGATACAATTTCTTGTCTTTTACGCGTGAACTTAACTAAATAATTATAAAAATTAACGATTAAAAGTTAAGTTAAGCCAATGATAATTTAAAATCTAGTTAAGTTAATTAGTTAATAAATAAATTAATTAACTAGTTGAGTTAAAAATTAAACAAAAATTAACTTTTTAACTAGTTAATGCCCACCATTGAATATTACCAACGTAGAATACAAATATTTGCACACGTATTTCGGCTATTTTAATATTTTTCATACAATACTTATAAAAACATGACGTGTGAAATACGTAATCGCTATCTGGGAAGTAGATAGGTACCTAAATAAAAGTCAAGAAAATATATTATAATACAATTTTCCACTTATTTCAACTAGTTTTTATTTAATATTTAAAAAAATAAATAAATATTATTCCTCTACAATCCCTATAACTCTATAAATCCACCAAAATTATTTGCGGTCCGTAAATTTTGAACCTTTATTATTATAAAATATAAACATTCTTTATATGTAGTAAAACACTGGATAAACACAAATACCGTGGGCGAAATTTATTATCGAAGTAATAATTACCTACATCATAATATAATAATTGAGTTTTTGGAGTATATATTAGAATTAAAAAATGCAGTATACCGAGTTCTATAAAAGTCCGTGTGATATATCTATGAACTATTTTTTTGATAACAAAACATGTACTAATGTTTTTAATAATGTATTTTTTGACACTTAGTTATATATACCTACGTATATCATTAATGTTCAAAATACTTGAAAATATCAAAACATTTGTTTTACGAACTTAAGTGAAAATTTATAATGTTATCTGTATAGGTAATAATATTTGTTTTTCAACGGAAATAATATCACGTTAACAAGAATATAATGCGTAAACTAATTGATTTATTATTATGTACCTACTTCGACAAAGTTCAACAAAATCGTGGTTATTAAATTATAATGGTTAATATGTTATCAGTATGTAAACTTTAATTTTAACTGTACACTCGTTGGCATTCTCTTGTGCTATCTTGAAATTGATTATAGAGAACACTTTTTATAAAGATTCGATATTTAATATATTCTGTTATTATATAATGTACTATAATATGCAACGTTTTCATATATTGTTTACTAACGGTCATATAAAATTCGTTTTCAGCTTAAAATGTGCGTTTAAATAAACAGTTATAAAATGGTATACAAAAATTGATTTAAAGCTATTCATTTCTAAGCCAATAATCGAAATAATCTAACAATATCTGTGATATTAATAATATATAATTGATGTATAATAATATAAATGTTCAAAATTCAAAGTGTGTTTTTGTGATTGTGTGTAAACTGGTATTTGACGAGATTCTGAACAATCAAAGACGGTCGTAAATTAATAAAAAAAAATAAGTCGGTCAGTAGTGTGTGGAATAGAATATACCGTCTAAAGCCGATTTCCTATCGGAATCATATCGACACCAAATCTCATCGGCCACCCTTCTTGTCGAAAACTTACTTGCAGATAAATAAAAATAAATAAACGAACATCATTGTAAAATAAATAGCTTCCTTGTTACGATCAGAATCTAAAATTATGTCAAACAAACCTAAAATAAAAAAAGCTAATATAGGTAACAAAAACTCTTAGTTAAAAGTTTAAAGTTTAAAGTATTAACAAGGTAAAAGTATTAGCTTAACTCGGTTAAAAAACTGTATTATTTATTATATATTTAATATAAATATAACAGTTTATTTTTTGTTTCTGAGGTATTTTAACCAACTCCCATCCATTAATGTACATTATTGTTTCCAATATTTCAACAATGTATATATGTTGGAGTGGTCTCATTTAAAACATTTGTCATTATGCCATCACCTGCACTGTCATAATTGTTTATCTTTTTTTTTATTCAGTAAAATACACAAATAATTTGTAGGAATATGTATTGGTAGTATTATGTCAGAAAAACTGAAAATATATGGTTTTAGAAAGTTGAACTTTTTTAATTGGCTACTCACATATTGTGAAAACTGTATAATTTTTTTCAATAAAATTAACAGGATATCAGCGGAAACAATTTTCAATGAAAAACTCATGTTCGTATTTCTCATTTTTAACAATTTTACAAACATCTCAGAAATATAAAAAGAAAAACAAGTTAGAGATAATAACATTATCTAGTGCTCTACGTAGCCTTTTTGCGATATTTAATTTTTTTTAAGAGTTCTAATTATTGAAAAAAAAAAAAATCTAAAAAATTAGTTTTTTAATAACTCATAGAACGCGTTTAAATACACATATTACTAAACGGATACGTAGGGCGCTAGATAATATTGTTTTTTATCATTTATTTTTATTTAATTTTTCTACGACGTTTTTATGTTATTATCAATATGAAGTGCAAAATTAATATTTTAAATACAATTTTATAGATATCATAAAAAAAGAACTATAACAAAAAATGATATACCAATTATTTTATCATAAAAATTGCCTATATTGGACCCCTTAAAAATGACCGCACTGACATCCTCTCAAGAGAACGCCACACATGCGACTTTTAAGGGGTTATGTAAAGGCAATTTTTACGAAATTTAAGAAAAATTAAAATCTTATTTTTTAAAAATATTTAAGTACATTTTAAAAGTAATTGAAAAATTCATCTATGTCGGTACACTTTTTATGGTTGCGTAATCACGATATTTGTGAACAAAATCATTTTACAAGAAATAAGGTTTCTCTGCAGGCTGTAAATATAATTTAAAAACCAAATTTTATACACAATATAGTAGATAAAATTATCTGTGTTCTACCGTTGACCGTTTTTTTCGAAACATAAATAGAACTGACGTTATACCATCTGTAAAAACAAAAACAAAAAAAAAAAAAAAATACGCGGATTTTAATAATTTAATAAATAATTTTGTCTATTATATTGTGCGACAATTTTGATTACAGTCTGAGAAGATCCCATGTGTGATGTTCTCTTAATATTGAGTATACCGTATAGTGCAGCTTACTATTTCAAGAAAAAGGATTTTAACCTAACTTAACCGATATTCGTCCAGAAAATATCAGACAATCAACGGTGATAAGTATACGAATACGGAAATCTCCTTAGGAACGTTCCGTACAATATATTACAAGCATATGATAATAACACGGCACAGGATAAATGTCGTGCGGTCCGTTATAGAATTTCGAATGAAATACGCGACCGCGGTAACGTTGTCGTCAAACACGAACACGGTTACACTACAGCACGATTTAAGATAATATGGTTGCCCAACCATCAGTCATAATGTGACCAACGAAGTTAATCTATAATCTAACATATGATTTACGTAAGGCCAGCGTTTCAAGCGGCTTAAATAATAACTTTCATTATCACAGTATATTTTTTTGGCATTAATATCATTATTATTTTGAACAACAAAACAATTTTAATTTTTAACTACCGTAAACTCGTGACTTGTGCGTATTAGAAATTATTACAATAATTATTTTACAAATCACAAATTATAGTGATATGTTTTTACTTGAAACATCATAATATGTAATATAGGTACAATGTTAAACATAACATAAAATTTGATGGCTTCTTCTCGAAGATAATGTAATATAAAGAAAATCCAATGTGTATTCAAAGAACAGATTTATATATAATGTTCTAGATGTATTCGCAGAAAAAATTAATACTTAGATAAAATAAATTTTACTTATTTTGTAGTATTTAATTTTATAATATATTATTTTAAATTATGGTTTGTGATAACGTTTGTGAATAGTGGGATGATTTGATAATAATATACGTCCGTGATTCTGACCTAAACCGTTACGAGCGCTAGTAGTACGTCAATCAGCTGTTTCCGATTTTGGATTAACTTTGTTACTGTAAAAACTAGAACATTGTCATAGGCCGATGGGCAACCATATTATCGTGCACCACGGACTAAGATACTATGGACCGGTATCGCTTAGATGGAGGGTGTAGAGGCGAACGGGTCGCAAAAGTTTCATAAACGGAAATCTTGCATAGCTATCGCTCTCTAACGGTTTAATTTAGAGTTAAGATATCACTGTCGTGGTGTTTAAAAAAAATTCCTCCAATTACTTAGTGTTCGATATAAGAATGAATGATTTAAAATAAGTAATTTATTTATTTATTTTATTAATTCACGCCATTACTATTGTGTTGAAGATGACATATTTGACAT
>JAIPRL010013222.1:0-10842 GCA_025469235.1 Pemphigus obesinymphae
CCGCCACTTTCCAATCATCTGGAAGTTTTTCTATTTTCCATACTCTACTAATCACTTGCCATATTCATCGAATAGCCTCTTCTCTTCTCTTTTTTAAGAGTTCCACTTGAACACAATCCTCCACAATGGGGATTTGTGATTTTTTAGTCTATGTGCTCTTAATTATTAAACCTTTTCCTAATGCGAAAATTGCTAGCCTTGAACCATTGTCATTTTAGTGTTCATGGAGGCTGTGTACTCCTGCCACGTTATAGTATATCCTTTCCTTTCCTATTTTAGCATTTATTTCGCCTAGTATTATTTTAATATTTCCCATCGCTGTATCAAATATCTCCTTTAGTGTATCGTAAAACTCTTCCATTTCTTTCTGATCTTTATTCTCCGTCGGTGCATGATCATTGATTAACACTATATGAAGGTTTTTATCCTTCAGGGTTAATGTTGAGATGCTCGGGTTTACATCTTTCAACTCTTTAATCATATGTATGATCGATTCATGCACAGCGAAACCAGTCGTCCCTAGTTTGTGACCTCGTTCGTTTCTTCCATTCATGATGGTTGTTTGTGACACCTTTTGTTGTTCCCACATCCTCCAGTCTCACCTCTAGTATCGCCACATACTTCATTTTATACCTGTCCACTTCTCCTATTAATTATACTGCTGCTCCAGGTTTGTATAGATTTCGTATATTCCAAGTACCACATTTTAAATCCGATTTTCAATTTCCAGTCTTTTTTCCCAATCAAGTCCAAGGCTTGTTGTTGTTCGAGTTTTTACAGTACATGTTGTGTGCCTGTAGCTAACTTATCAAAAGATAGGTGTTAGGGTTACCATTCAATAATCCTAACATATCTAGGGTACGCGGGGTGGTCACTCCCGTAGACTTGGTAAAGTCTCCCTTGCGGGGAACAATAATATATAGAATACATTTTAACGTTTTGTGTTAATGTTATCATTGATATATTTTATTAACTAAAATCTAATATTTCACTAAATTAATTATATGTTTATTTAATTTTATTATCTATTTGCATTTAAGGAAAAATGAGTCCAATTGAAATTAATGAAATTCTCATTATATTTAATGATTATATTGAAATATATTTATGTATCAAATTCTTGAGATTTAATAATGGATCTCGTTTAGTGTAACTTTTACAATCGAGAGTCAAATAGAAGTCTCTTTTAACAGAAACTATGTAGGTATCATAATTATTTTATCATAACTATTACCTTCATAAGCTTTAATTTATTTGATAATAAATGTCAGGTCGTAGTTGTATGTGAACAAAGTTGTAGTTGTTTGTGCAAAGGTTTTCTACGAGGTTTACTATCTGGAGAGTCGTGGAGTGACCTCGTTGGAAGACAAACTACTCGGGTTTAATGTGGTTGTGAATTCTGTTTTGGAGTTCTGAAAGAATGATTTTTTCCAGGACCTTGGACATAGAAGATAGTAATGCTATAGGCCGATAGCTTTCTGGTTTGGACGGGTCCTTTCTGGACTTCGGTATATTGATGGAAGTATTTTTCCAAATGAATGGGAAGTAATTGAGTTTTAAACATCCATTGAAGATCTTAGTCACCTAAAGAATATTTTTTTTGGGTTAAGTGACGTATTAGAAATTGAGTTCTCCTCGGGGGTTTTCTTCATGGGCAGTTTGTATAGGAGTTGTTTAACTCTGCCTTTTTCCCCCGTTTTTCACCAACAACGATGGGAGATCTGTTTACCATTGCTTCCCCGGTGTTTAACTATGCCTAGTGAGATTAAATGGATATGCTTATTACTCGAAGAGTGCTTGGTTTTTTGGACTTGGAGAGTTACGCTAATGAGGGCGTTACCAGAATTCAGATGTCAGAGTCTGCCAATAACTCAGATTTTTCTGATGAAGAAAATACTAAACCATTTGGACCTGTTAGTAGGTGGTTGGTTGGACGTTCGTTTAGAAGGCATTTGTTTAACTTGTATATGGAATAATCTTTTTGACTGGTTTCAAATAAAAATTTGTTTCATTCTTCTTCCTTGTGTATAAAGAGGATAGCTCTGATAAACGCGATTTTGCTGTTGAGTCTTCGTTTGATACTTGGGTCGCGTGTAGACTGCCTAATATTTCATAGTTTATTTTTCTCTTATATTTCTAGCATGATTTCTTTTGGGATGATTTTTACTGATTTTCTGTGCTGCGGTGTGATGGTGCTCGATTCTATTGCTTGTTGGATGTTGTGGGAGAGAAAGTAAATCACGGAATTGATTTCTGATGAGTTGCTGGTTTTCGGATTTATGTTTGTGGTTTGTTCTGATAGAATTTTTAAAAATCTTTTTCAGTTTATTATTCTTTTGGGATGGGAGGAGGTGGAGTAAAGACTATTGGTTATCAGTGAAAATGAAGAAAAATGGGATTGTGATCTGATGAGAGGTCGTTGATGTTCGTAATTTGAACCAACATTGGGAGTTTGATTAAGACTATATCCAGAACGTGTAGTCTGTTTTGACGGGTGTATGGATAATCAGTTGTAGTTGAGGGGACCATAATTGCGTAGTCGTTATATTGAACGTGGTGGTAAGGACGGAAAAGTATCCGATATATAAACCCGTTTGGATCTCGGGTTTTGCACTTTCATTGGTCCCGAACACATTTCCTCATTTCTTCTGCCGATATTGGGTCTTTGGAGTCATAAGAGGTACCTTTAGAAATCTGGTGGTCTCTCGTATCCATTGATAGCCCACTTGTCCCGAACCGCCTCTTAGTTTGGTCAGGGGAAATCTTTATAGTATACTTCGCTTTCTTTACCCGGGCCTCGGTTTTTCCTGGCGTGGACGTCTTTGTTCACTATGTCTCAGTGCACCATGGCTACCTGATCGTGTTTGTTACGCGCCGGGATGCAGTGGCCGTTTTCGCCTCTCGTTAACGTCCCCGTTGTGTATTTAGTATTGCCTACTTTTCAGGCGCACTATTATATATGTCCCTATTTATTAATGGTCCTGAAAACGATAGATTTTAACGCGTTAACATATAATATGTTGTTTATGTTTCTTTGTTAGTTTTAGTTGTTAGTACCGAAAGTGACCGATTTAGCTATAATATATTAACGCAAATAAGTGTTGTTCTGTTTCCTTACAACTGATTAATCGATATATCAATAATCGATTACACGATTCGAAAAAGAAACTATTGTCTTAATATGTTTGTAAAATATAATGAATAAAAATAATATAAATTATGGAAAAATGAGTGTATTATACATAATCTAATTTTTCTATGTTATTTAATATTATTTTGACTTCGTCAAAATTATATGAAATAGTCAGTATAATAAATAAAATTTAGACTTCTAGTTTAATTGGAATACAATTATTTAAGTAGTTCTCTAATTAACTGGAATAACTAAAATAGCAATAAATCATTGAAAAAAGATTTATCATGTCTTTCATTCAAATTTATATCATTTTTATTCCGACAACCATTTTTATTATTTTATAAGACTAGACTAAATGAGAATAATTTATTAATTTAGGTACATCTAATTTGATTTAGTAAATTTAAACTATAATATTTAAACTTATTAAAACATAAAAAAATAAAAATGTTGTCTCCTTCATAAATTCATACCCACTATAAATATTAATCACTTATCGTTAATCTATTTCAGAAATCATGAATTTAAGTAAGTGTTAAAAAAAAGAAATATACCTACCTAATAAGTATTAAATTAATTATGTTATAAATGTATAATTTAACATTAGGTTTCAATTAAATTATTTACTTAAATCACTATAGTTATAGTTAAAACTTTTAACATGATTCTTCATGATCTATTAGCAATATAATTAACTGATAATGTAGGAGATTTACCGTCTACATTCCTATTTCAGTTTAGTCATTTATAATATTAGAGTAAATCGACCTATTACCAAATGTTATTAATAAGAACATTATCTATGTCTAACCTTCCGTTTACCTATTTTATGTGTTTCAATTATTGTGATTTAAAAATAATAAAATTTTAGAGTATTAGAAAAAAATCCTATTTGGGGATTAACCCTCCAAAATATAGTAAAGGGGGAGAATTTATTTTATTTTTTAATTAGGGAATATTCCTTGATAATTTTTACACTATTACCTAGTTTTTGCTTCAGTTGTATTTATCCCTTACAGGGCTTAAAAATGTTATTCATAACGTTTTAATTTTAACGTTTAAAACGGAAAGTTGTTCCTAAACGTAATTAATAAACGAAAAACAACATATTATATAAAATATTTCTTAACAAAACGTATCATTATAATATGTATTAATCCAATAATGATTAAACGTAACAGTAACGTTAAAAAAAATGTTTTTTTTTTTTTTTAATATGGACGGCAAATTAAATTTTTTTTATATTTCTATATTTCTAAATATTTGTAAATATTATTTATAAGCTATATATATATATTATTATTTTCAACTATATTTTGTAATGATTTATCGGTGTATAGGTAAATACTTTTCACTATACATACCAAGAAGTTTATTTTTATTTTTCATATAATCGCAGAACATAATAAGTATTTAATAAAATAGTAAATTTTACAATATAGGTTTGTGTTGGTTTCCGTGTTTTAACTTTAGGCGAGTTTACATTTCATCGTGTAGTGTTTTATTTTATAAAATACTATTCTGTATTTTATACTAATAATATACTTATTCTGAGTGGTTCAAGTATGTGGTTACATTATGTTATACCAAATGGTTTGACGTATGTTTTCTCGTGCAACTAGAGTTATCGAATGTTATCACATAGTTGAATATATTGGGAGTGCGTAATATAGGGAAAAATTGTATTTAGGATAAATGATATTTGGGAAAATATTTACTAGGAATAATTTTATTATGGGATAAAACGTTAATATGAAAAATATATTACGAGAAAATAAAAATGAATACAGTATATTTTGAGGAAAAAATCCCTGTGGAGAATAATTTTTAGGAATTTAATAT
Source organism: Pemphigus obesinymphae (assembly GCA_025469235.1). Classification (NCBI taxonomy): domain Eukaryota; kingdom Metazoa; phylum Arthropoda; class Insecta; order Hemiptera; family Aphididae; genus Pemphigus; species Pemphigus obesinymphae. The sequence goes on from JAIPRL010013222.1 coordinate 4,979, forward strand.
TGGGGAAAATTTTATGTGGGAAAATATTTATTCAGAAAAGTATAAATAAGGAAAATTTTTTTGGGAAAATAATACGTTGGAATTTAATGGTTAAAAAAATATTACATGAGAAAATAAACCTTAATAAAAATTCTTTGTATTAAAATACTAAAAAAATATTTAGACGGGAAAATAAAGTGCAGGAATTTAATAACTAGGAAAATGTTTACACGGGAACGTAATATTCAGGAAACTTTTATAAGTTTGTTCCATAAATAGCGCTGGTGTAGAATTATTATGTACCTAGTAATAATATTAAAATATAAATAAATAATATTATTTATATAATAATTCTACATCAACGCTATCTATGAAACTAATTTATAACTGTATCCTATGTACATAGTGAAAATATATAATAATAAAAATTCAAAGTTCAATGCAGACCATGTTAATTTATACCTGTAAATTCGGTGACACTGATATTAGTAGTGAAGTAAACCAGTCACTTCTCTAGTGTTCTATCTCATGGAATAATTGTTTTTACTCCATGAACAAAATTAAATGATCAAAACAAGGATTTGAATTTTATAACCTGACAAAAATTAAATGTTAACGTCGCATTTGATTAATAGCCTTAATAGCCGAGTTTTTTCTGTCTGCGATTTTTTTTTTTTTTTTATTCCTATGTATTTTATATTATAAGTTTATAAATATAAACTTTATAATTAAAATAAATAATAAATATTTTAAAAATATTTAAAATATTTTTACTAAATATTTTGTATTTTATTACTTTTCCAGAAAATATTTTTCTGAATAATAATAAAAAAATGTCGACTAAATATTTTCCGATATAATATTTTCCTCAATATTAAATTCCCAAAAACTTTTTTCCTTTGAAATTTTCTTCTTAAATATATATTCCCGTGAAATATTCCAAATATTTTTTTTCCTAAATTTTACTTTCCTCGTTTTTATCATTCCTCCACATTACTTTCTTAAGTGTCATAGCCCCTCGAATATATTCAAATTTTTACTGATTTCGATAATACATCATAGACGCTGATACTACAAAAAAAAAAAGTATACGAAAGATGATTGTCTCATTATATACTCTTCCATTCAAATTAATATATATTTTTTGTAATATTACATATGTACCTAGACATAATATATACTTAATTATTATTTAATATATACATATATGTATTTATTTATTATCTTTATCTCCTTAGTTCTTTCTATGTTATAAGAATATTCTTCAAATAAATGCATCTCCCACGATATAATTTTTTTTTATACATTTGGTAATAATTATTATAATCTTGTATTTGATATTCGTATAATTTTCGTATTTTTAGATTCTGAGCGTAGCAAAGGAACTATTGGTTTTACAATGATGTTTATTTTATTTTTTATTTTTTTTATTTATTTTTTTTCTGTAAACACTTTTTCTACCAGAAGGAGTGCTCCGATCTTTACAAGCTTACCCGGTTTCCGGTAGCTAATTGCATCTAGTTGGTACTTTAGAGAGGTCATTTTTTCAATAGTTTTTTAATGCGTAAGGAAAAACTACGAAAAAATGAGGTAAAAACGACAAATATACGGTTTCGTCAAATCGGGAATTTTCATTTCTTCGTGATTTCGAAAATAATCACTTGAAAATCTTGAAATTTACATCGAATATTTAATTTAGTAATATATTTACGTTGATTAAGTTTTTTAAATTTTTTTGCAATTTATAGACATTTTAGTTTTCGAGGTTTCTAAGTCCTAAAAGGGGTAATTTTTAGTTTTAAATTCTGAAAAATTTTACAGCGATAAATATACGTTACTCTAACTAAATTCAAAAAATCTTGAAATCCCGTAGTTACAATTTTTTTTTATAGTCATTTAAATTTTTTCGACAAAATTATCAATTTTGAGGTATTTAAGTCCAAATAGTTGGTAAAATGAGATTTTAAGACTAAATTTTTCGTGCATTAATTTAACTAAATTTACATAATATTTTGTTAGTTTTCAATATTATATGTCATAAACTGAACATTCAATAAAATATACTGTATAATATTATGTAGTAATAACTGTACCTACATGAAACTGAGCTATCATAAATTTATTATATTACATTTTAAAATATGCATAAGGTCACACTAAATCATATTTATTTCTACACTTGATCTTCAATGTAATGTTAAACATAGGTAGATACTGAGTAGGTATAAAATTATTATTAAGAGTTGTTTATACTACACCGAAGCTACGCTCAGAATCGTTTTATTGAATGCAATGATTTATCATTGCTTTCAAACGCAATACATCCACCAAGAGTATCCTGCCCAGTAGCGAAGTGCATCCACCCATACTGACACCCGACGAGCGAAGTGCTTCCACCCCCTACTGACCGGCTTTTTTAATATCTATTTCATAAGTATAAATTTTACGATAAAAAGAATTGAATACAAATTAAAGAAATTGAAGTTGTAATTAAATATTTTAATGATTTTTAATCATATTATGATTATATAATGCAGGGCATTAACAAGTTAATAAGTTAACAGTTAAGTTAAAAGTTAAGTTAATTTTAACTTTTAACTTAACTTTTTATATTTGTTTTTTATTGACCAAACTTATTTTTGGTTATATTAACTTTCAAATAACGCGTTACTATTTTAATTAAAACCCAGTTAAGTTAATTTTGAAGTAATTGCTACATTTTGATTTTATATAGTGTGTATTGTCAAAATTGTTGAATAAAAATAAAGTTGCTTTTGTCGTTTTTAATAATTATTATATCATAAAAATTATTAATTTCCCACCATTAAAAAATATTTAGGTAGGTACTAATTTGCAATGACCAATTTCCATTTGTTAAAATTTTGAAGAAAATTATAGGTAGGTACCTACTAATCAAACGTTTTTATAAACCTATATGTAATTGTAATAATAATTATTAGAAATACATTGTAGTATTCAAATGATTTTTAAAAATTTCTAAATGATTAAAGTTAAAAAAAAAACAGTATTTCTAAAAAAATAGTAGATACTTAATTATACTTATCTATCACAAATGTTATGGCTCTTGCAAGAAAAATCTATGATGAAATATAAGAAGATTAAAAAATATAGTATATATTAAAAACTGATATCACGCTCAAAAGTTTCTATGTCGAAACCGAATTAAAATATGTTGCCATAACCGGACCGAATTGAAATAATATTGTTAAAACTGTACCAAACTGAAATAAATTTTTTTTTTAAACAGAACTAAACTGAATCAATATGAATTTGAACTAGGACCAGGCCACACCAAACCAAAGACTTATTTGTATTCCTTCAGATCAGATCAAATCAGACCTAGGTCACTTTTAAGCTACTAACTACTTACTACTCATTATTTATCACTTACTATTGCTTGACTAATTACTAACATGGTGTGAATTAGGTTTAAGATCCTCACGAAAAAAAATTGTAGTCAGTAAGGTTCGAGTCTCGGGAGATAACAATTGTTTTATTTATTGTATATAACGTTTATAGTAAAATTTTGAATTTCTAATATTATTTTTCTAAACTTAAAAGTATATATTTATTATATAGGTATTAAAAATACATATACCTAAAAGTGACGAATGAAAAAAATTTGATGAAAATGATTCATTAAAATTTTTGTTGAAACTATTACTTGAAACTTTTAAAATACTTTTTATTAATCTGCGTTTCAAATTGCACATTGACTATACATTTATATTCATAAAAATATTTTAAAAAAGGCTTCATAATAATTTTTTCAAATAGTAAATACTGTTTAACCTATAACACTCGTATTTTAGTTAGAATAATTTTAATACTATTCAATTTGATAAGATTTTATGTAATTTATATTATTTAAATAGAAATAGACGTCTATATGTGACCCGATTACAGACCGCCTTACTTTAGAAAATTAGGCCGTTACGCTACTTTTCATAGTACTTGGCAAGTTAAGTTTACAACATAATCATACGACATATTTGTACAGATACAGATTTATTCTCTAACAATAGAATCATCACATAATTAGAAAATTTTCAGAAATTACAAAAAAAAAAAAATAGAAAACCGGTATTAAAAATGAAATTCACGTTTCACGGACACCCATTTTTACAGGCATAAGCCAAACAGTCGGTATGGCCATTAATCCTCGCAACATTAGACACCCTCTTGTCTATCGGACAACCGTTTTCGTAAGCGTACTTTAAACAATCCAAGTGGCCACGGGCAGCGGCGTGTATGGCCGCCTTGATATTCCACGGGCAGCCATTCTCATGCGCATATTTCAAACACTCCAAATTTCCTCGCCTTGCCGCTGTTCTGGTGACGGGCACGCCCCACTTACAACCCATTTTGTGCGCGTATATCATACACGTCATATCGCCCCTGAAGGCGGCAAATATCAGTACGTTTATGTCCCACGGACAGCCGTGCTCTCGCGCGTACTGCAAACATTTCAGCCATCTGCCGTCCGCCGCGGACGCGGCCACGGTCACGTCCCACTCGCACCCGTTCTCGTGCAAGTACTGCAAACACTGCAAGTGTCCGTTTCGCGCCGCCGCCCTGGTCGCGGTTACGTCCCAGGGACATTGGTTCTCGTGCAAGTACCGCAGGCACGTCAGGTTTCCCCTTTCTGCCGCGAACCTCGTCACGGTCTCGTCCCACGGGCAACCGTGCTCGTGCGCGTACCGCAGGCACGCGGCGGAGTTCCCGACGTCTACCGCGCTCATGGTCACCGTTTCGTCCCACGGACAACCGTTCTCGTGCAAGTACACCAAACACTCCAGGTGTCCGTTTTTCACGGCCATCCGGGTCGCGTTTATCGTCCACGGACATCCGTTTTCGTGCGCGTACCTCAGACACGGCAATTGGCCCTCGACCGCGGCATACACGGTCACGGACTCGTTCCACGGAAAGCCGTTTTCGTGGGCGTACATCAGAAACGGCAACTGGCCACAATTCGCGGCGATCGCCGTTGTCTCAATGCTCCACAGATAGCCGCGTTCATGTGCGAACCGCATGTACGTCAGATCGCCCACCGCCGCCGCCAGTTTCACCACTTCTTCGGTCCACGAACATCCGTTTTCCAGCAAGTACATCAGACACTCCGTGTGTTTCTGTTCCATGGCCCCCAGGACCGCAATGCTGTCCCACGGACAGCCGTGTTCGTGGGCGTACCGTAGGCACGACAGGTTTCCCGACTCCGCGGCGTATCTGGTCGTGAACACGTCCCACGGACATCCATACTCGTGCAAGTACTTTAGACACGACAGTTGTCCGTGTTCCGCAGCCACTGCCGCCACAATTGAATCCCACGGGCACGCTTTCCTGTGGGCCACTTGCATGCAATCCAAATGTCCGCGTCTTGCCGCAGTTTTACACGCCGTCAATGGATCATATGGCACACGGCCGATGAGCTGGTCACAACATTCATCCAAATCGAATTTCCGTTGGTTATTTGGTAGTCTATCGTACTTGCGTTTTCCTCTTTTGGTGCACCAATAATACGCCATTTTGGCCAGACTAAACGGTTGGGTCATTTTCTAGGTTTTCGGTGGCTTTCCCAGACCACTCGCGATATAATAGTAGTTTTACACTACAGGAGTCACCTGAAAATAAAATCCATCATTTTAATTACTCGAATTTTAGCCATTATAACAGTCATATATATATGTTACGGTAAAAGTACGAATACCGATTAAACCTAGGATTTACCGGTAAATCCTAGGTTTCGCCGACTACTGTTGGTAAATGTCCAAAATTCGGACATTTACCAATTAATTTCGGTAAAACCTAGGATATACAAAATTGTTTGGTCAAACTCCGTATGATTTTTGTAGTTCGGACTTTTA
>JAIPRL010013223.1:0-10842 GCA_025469235.1 Pemphigus obesinymphae
TGGGGAAACTCGCCTATATCCATTTTAAGACTACTTATAAATTTTTGACAAGTTTTATGCCGGCTGTCAACCTGACGCAACCTCAATTAGTCGACTTCTACGACAGGCATGAGGAAACCGTGGAGGTATTTTTAGCCCCCTCCACAGGGCATACTACGTCATTTAATAAAATTATATATTAATATTATTATTATTATTATTATTATTATTATTAATATTATTATTTAATATATTAAGTATCTACTAAAAAGATATTATCAATTAACTTTGAGTATACATAATAAATAACAGTAATATAGTAAACTGTGATGAACAAAATATGGCAACATCATTTTTAACACCATCACGTCTACAAAAATGAGTAGTTAATCTATGTCTGTGCTTCATACAGTTTGCATTTAGTAAAAAATAGGCAAAAAATTATTATTATTTCTATTATTTCTAGATTTAATAATGTATTGTTCATAAATCATAAATATGTCTTTACCTATCTATTTTTGTCTAAATTAACTATTATATTTTTTAATTTTAAATAAAAAGGTAGGTAATTTGTATGTACAAAATTGAAAACTTACCAATAAAAGATAAAAAAAAAAAAAAAGTGCACTTCTTTCGTTAGGTGTCAGTAGGGGTGGATTCATTTATCGGATAGGATACTCTTGGTGTATGTATTGCATTTGAAAGAAATGACGAATTAATGCAATCGGAAAAAAACGATTCTGAGTGCAGCTTCAGTGTACTATACATAACTATTAATATTAATGATATTATTCTGTAAGTTTAACATTATATTAAAAGAGTAATCGTAGAAAAATATGTGATTTAGAGTGACTTTATCTATATTATAAAACATAACATTTATTTAGAATAGCTTGATTTAATATAAGTATTACTATTAAATAACTACTATTACTGTCAAATATAAATTTAGTAATATTGTAAGAACTATGATTTAACTGTTGCATATTAAAATCCTCTATACAATTGTAACGTAATTAAACAATTGCATGACTTATAGTTAAATACAATTAAAATAATAATGATACAACATCAAATAATATTTGATAAATTTAGAAATAGGCGAATGCTATAATTTCTATACATATATATTATATTTTATAGATATATAAATATACAAGTAGTTGAATATTACATATTACATATTGAAAATACAATTCTTAGATGATATATATATTTAATTTTCATGATTTTTTTGCTTCTGGGGGGAGTAAAAACCCAGGACCCCCTCCCCCCGTAAATACGCCCAGAGCCGAAGGGATAGGGGGTTTAGGAAGTCGTGAAGACCCTTCACTCAGAAAATTATTTGGCATAAACTAGGTCGGTCGGTAAATGTTCGGCAGTCAGGTAGTCGGAAAACTATAACCTTTTTTTTCTGCTTATTAGATCGGTAAAAAAAAATTGATTAGTAATTTTTTACTTATTTAATAAATACATATTACATTGTCGGAAAATTACGATTAAAATTTATTTAATAATATTTAAAAAATATAATATTTTAAAATTTAAATTATAAATATGTATTTAGTAGGTAGGCCGTGAAAAAGTTTCAATATTATTTAATACAGATATAAATTTATAATGCAGGTATTAATTTAGAAAAATATATAGGTATCCGTACAATATTATGTTTCGTACAAATAAACTTCGGCCGGTAACATAGATTAAATTATATACACGTTAAAAATGATAATTTGAGTATCTAAAAACCTAATCATAATAACGGTCACCATCACGACTCGCCAGTTGGACAATTTTATTATTTTTATAATATTTAAGGCGGAAATTCATAATTCGAAAAAAGCCTCGATTCAAACCTATAAAAGATGTCAAACAATCTTAAGTTTTTTACAGAATTAAAATCGGTTCAGCCAAAGTTTTACAATTTTGTCACAACGGAAGCATTTTTTTGTTCAAAAAGTAATTATGTATAGATATATATTACATAGATTTATGTATAGATATTGCTTAAATTCAACTCATTAGAGATAGTCCGACAGTTCAATTTGTTTAATACGCTGATTTTATGTAAAAATATATAATTCGAGTGTACATTTTAGGAGGCCCTTTTGAAAAATGGTATCCTACTATCCTAGGTTCTTTATGTGCCTATGCAGGCTGACACTGGAGAACAAACAAGCATATTATATAGATATATTATAAGATTTAGTATAAGAAAATAAATTGTAAATGCACCATTTTCCCCACAGCCATTGGTATAATATTAAGTTTAAATTTAAAAATGTGCACTACGGGAAATCAGAAAAATTAGTCATTATAACTATATATATTAGTAGGTAACTACGGTCTATGAACAACAGATACAACAGTGATATTATAAGATGTTTAAGCTTGTACATAAAAACCTAAAACGAATTACAGTAGGTACAAAAACATGTGGATGGCATTAACATTTAGCGTACTCGGTGGTCATAATATCTCGTCAAAACAGTATGATTCTCGAATGACTCAATTTATGCCGTGTTATTGTAATATTGCATGCATTTTAAGAATATTAATTGTTGACCGACCAACAATCGTCATGCGTCTAATATATATTGCGGAAAAATGTATTATAACTTGTATATGGAGATATAATAACACGCTCACAGTTTCATGAACTATATACCTACTATGGTAGATATTTTTTTCTAATATATGATTAAATTCTAGTAATACCTATTATATATATAAATAACGAAATATTTCGAGTGAAGCAAAAAAAAAAATGTTTGAAAGTCGTCATTATTTAAGCACAAGTGGTAAATTTCATACTTCACGACCCCTCACAAATATTATTGACGAACATTTCGCCAGCCCCCCCCCCCATTTATCAAATATAAAATTTTCCTATGCCAATATTTAGTACTCAATTAGTGCGAATTTGTGCAATTATTTTTAGAATTTGTGCGACATCCGTTTATACATAAAATTTAAAAAAACATGGGGGGGGCTGGCGAAACGTTTCTCCAGTCCCCCCCATACCTTTAAATTGACAATTTTGCAATTATTCTTTTACCAATATTTAGTGCGAATTTGTGTGACTAAATTGAAAATTTGTGCGTCACTCCGACCTTCCCAAAAATTGTTTTTTGCAAATTTTACCGTATTTCATCAGCCCCCCCCATACCTTTAAAATAGCAATTTTGATGGTAAATGAATAATTTCAATTTGGGGGGGGGTCGGAGTGACGCACAAATTTTCATTTTAGTCGCACAAATTCGCACTAATTGAGCACTAAATATTGGTAAAAGAATAATTGCAAAATTGTCAATTTAAAGGTATGGGGGGGCTGGAGAAACGTTTCGCCAGCCCCCCCCCATGTTTTTTAAAATTTTATGTATAAACGGATGTCGCACAAATTCTAAAAATAATTGCACAAATTCGCACTAATTGTGTACTAAATATTGGCATAGGAAAATTGTATATTTGATAAATGGGGGGGGGGGAGGGCTGGCGAAATGTTCGTATATTATTGCTTATATAGCGTCGGCTCTGAATACGCCACTGATGGGGTAGGTACTCTATACGTATAGAGTGCCTCGAAACGAGCGCGAAATGATAAATAATATGCGACGCGATTTTGGCCGCGGAACCGGCGCGCGCGCGATCGTTATAAATCGGACGACCCCTCCCGGCTCCTACACACAACGGCAACCTGCGTCGCCGCGACCGTCGCGCCGCCGCGCGTTCGAGAAATCGTCGCGTCGCGATCGGCCGCGGCGCATGCCCTGCAGTTTCGTCGCAACCGCCGTCTCCGGTCGTCGTCGTCGGACGCGCCGTCGATATGGCCAAGCGAGACGATCCGATTTTCAACATAAAACTCGCCGCGGAAGTGAAAAAGTACCCTTGCATATACGATTTCAAACTTCCCGACTACTCGAAAAGGGACGTGACCGATTCGGCTTGGGAAAAAGTGGCGACAGTTTTACACGACGACGGTAAGGATCGTTAAATATACGTTAATAAACGCAATCGTACAAAATAGGTATAGATATTATAATAATTTTAGGAAGGTATTTATTTATTTATTTATTTATCATGCTTCCGTGTAGTTTTTTGACAACAATGATTCTACGCAGTTTTCGAATTCACGTGTAACGAACGGGCCGAAATTTATAGAGATTTCGCACGTTTTCACGTGTACCTACCGATGTGGCGCGTTTTAAAATGTGACGTGCTTCACACAGCCTCGCCTCCGCCGCGCCGTTGGTATACGCGTTATATGCACAGCTGTTGTGCGCGCGAGGATTACGGGTTCGATTCACGACGCGCGATCACGATTTTTTTTTGCACTTTTTTCTTATTATTATTTTTTTTTCTGTTTTTCTAAACGAGTGTTCAAACTGATAATAATAGTGTGGCTACCACGGTGTAGAAGATAGGTACCTCCTAGTACAGGGAAATAACATGGTTATATACAATCACCGTGTATATATACCTATAACAATTGTTTATATATTTAGGTATTTTATTATAATATACCGAGTACCTACCTATGTATAACTGAATAAACCTTATAAATACCAAATGGGGAATAAAAACGAAAAATTTTTTTTAATTAAACGTAACTTTATTTTGCTTAATTAATTAATCAGTCGTGTGATAAATCAATCAAAACTAATTCATTTCGAAATTTTACCAAAAATATCTACATTTTATTCCTTTTTTTTTTTTTTGTGAAATTGGAACTTGAAAGGGTCTTTGTGCAAAACCTTATAAGTCTTATAACCGAAGTGGTGAGTTTTATAACAGACTTTTTTTTTTTTTTTTTTACTGTATTTTAATACTTCCGGACGATTTTGAGTCTTATAAGCAGTGTCCACATCGTCAATTTGTACTACGCCCGAGCAAACGGTACCACAAATCCTAAGACATTCTCTCCCCTCCCTCCATTTTTTTTATATACCTAGGATGTTTCCTCCCGAAACATATATTTTTAAATATTAAAAATAAGCGATTTAATATGATTAAATGTCAATAACAACAATTAAGCATACAACATAATATTCAAATTAATATTATTTTTCATTTAATAATGATAATGTGACAATGTTTACTATAATTTGATCAGAAATTAAAAAATTATTATCAAAATAAAGTTCAAAACACAAGTACCTTTATATAGTAAATTGTTGACCTTATAATCGTCTTCGGCGAATTCGAGCGGTGGACGATTCGATTCAGATTATACAATTTCTGTTGATCGACACAAACGTTCGAGCAAAACCAGAATTGTATGTCGATCCAACGTGTCGATGTTGATCTAGGGTAATACGGGTTATACCGAACTTCACTCAGAATCAAATTTTAAACTGAACTTTGAATGAACAAAAATTAAATATAGTTAAGAGGCGGCCTCTACACCACCGTTTTTTTGGCCAAAAATGACTGATTCTATTCTAACGGTCTGATCCGATAATAATTTTGAAAACATATTTACATTTTTCATTAATATAAAAATTTATTAAAATTTCCAAAATTTTCAAAATATTCAGCACAAATATCTAATGAACTAGAATTAATCGATAATTCTCTCGTAAATGTTCTGAATATTTCAAATATGTTTTCAAAATTAAAATTTATGAACGCGTTGCGGCGTTCTGATGGAATTAGAATCGTCTATTTGAGTGAAAATACTCGACATTTTTCGTGATTGTAAAATAGTAGTGACGTGTGCATGGCGAGTGCGTATAATCATTGATTATATAATGTTATAATCAGCGGTATAATACATATCTGTGACCGGGGCACAGATATTTATAATAAACTGGATTGCTAACTGCTATAATATGTTTCCCGTGTAAATGATTGAAGTCACCATTGGTCCGCCATATTTGTGGGAATTAGAATCGTATCACATTTATATTATCAATATGTATAGATAATAAAGGAATAGATGGGCCATCCCTATACCTAAAACACGTTGTGTGTACGAAGAGCATATACGTTACCACAATGGTAACTGTGGTTTAGTGATTGTGGTAGTGTTGATACTTGAATGATAAGTGATAACCCAGTAAACCGCTCAAATTTCAAAATATGTTTGACCATTATATTAGACAAAAATACTTACTATTTGACAAGTGATATTATTTAAATTTTATTATGTAATTTATAATTTAATTATGTTTATTCATGATTTTTATTTATTTTATCAATATTTTATACATGTATTATAATTTATCAATAATAAATTTTTGTAACCGTGACCACAACCAATATGGTAACGAGTATGCTCTTCAGTCACAGAATTGAATAATACGGTGGCCCATCCATTCCTTTATTATCTATGTCAATATGTGTGTACAATACATAGATATCAGATGATATGTATAATAAACTGTGGTAGGTACAATATTATTATTACTTATAAGTAGCTACTTACTTAGATATTTTAACTCTGATTAATAGACAAAAAAAAATTATGCAAATGCATATTATTATTAGTGATGGGCACTATCGATAGTATTTGATTATTTGCATAACTATCGAATATTATTTTTACGTGACAGAATAGACTTTTATGCAAATAATATTCAAACATTTTTCATTCGAATTAAAGTAACCGAATAAACAAAATATTTTATTCAAATAAACCAAATAGTTTGACTTAAAAGAACCCACAATTTAAAAATAGATGTCAATCAGTGCAGCCTTCAAACGGGGAAAGTATAATATATTACAATAGTATAATAATATATAATAGAGTATTTTGAATACTTTATATAAAAAAATTTCATTATTTTTATGTCAAAGTAAATTGTATTTATGTACAAGTATATAGTATTTATCTTATTTTTATTGAGACAGTAATATTATTTTCCAATTTTAAATATGTTGATTTAAATGATAATAATTTTTCTTAATGAAATAAATAGTTTAAAAGTATTATATTATATTTTACCCAAGTCTGCTAAATTATTACGATTTTATATTAAACCAATTGAACATAGTAACCAATTATTCTGATAACATTTTTTTAAATTAGGATTAGGAATTAGGAATTCAAATTAGGATTTATTTATGTTAATTCGATATTTATACATAATTTGTATTTCATTTAATACATAGAGTAAATAAATAAAAATAATTAACATATATTTCCATCTAAATAGAACAATACAATTTACAAATGAGTTAGAAGAGTTAATTTACTATTCTTAATTTTTTTTCTGACATTAAGTTTATAATTAAAAATTGGGCAGCTGTAAATATTCTGAATCGTGTAAATAAATAAATTAAAAATACTTTTTCAAAAAACTTACAAGGGTAATTAAAAGGAACATTACGAAAATTCATTTTCCATTTAACGACAACTCCATCTTCATTAGCAAATGTGGGAAAGTTGTTAATAAAAATATTTTCTTACTTATTTTTCATACTTAGAACTGTCAATATTATATATTATAATATTGGTATAGTTAAAAATATTGAAGGTTTTGAAACCTTTTGGACTGACAATATTATTCTTATGATTAATAAAATTGATTTATAAAAAATAATATGTTAAGCCAATATATAAAACTAAACCCAGACATGAGTTAGTTCTTTAATTTAAAATTATTGTCACAGATAAAATGTTATTTGTGTTATTGATCTAAGGATAACACCGAACAGTATCACCGTGATAAAAGAAAAACAAAAATTAATACAAGGCTACATTGATTGACATTTAGTTTGTTATCAAAATTTTAGAGCAGTGTCCATTCTGTGATTAAACTATTTCCATGCGAAATAAAATTAATTAAACTATGACTACAGTAGGTACTATGCACTATGGAGATTCTCCAAATGATAAAAATTTTATTATTTACTATTTTATTACTTATTTATTTTTATTGCTTTTAAATATTTCATTAAGCAATCTAATTAAAACTTGTGTATGATCTATATACTTTTATTGCCATAACAGTTTTAATCAAAAAATATTCTTACTGTATGAATAAAATTAAAATAAAAAGTTATAATAATAAAAAATATAATTAGTATAATGATAAACTATAGTTGATAATAACTGTGATAAAAACCAAATCTCAAAATACGACTTGTCACATTATTTCTTTTCTTGCGAAGATCGGTTTATAAATAAACGAGTTTTGTTATCACATTTACACTTTACAGTGGTATAGGACACGACAATATTATTGAGAACTGGTATGGGGATGAGTGGAAATGTCTTGATACAGATTACTAACACTAATAATCATTTACGACTCATACAAGCACAAGGCTGTTTTTCAAAAGCATAAGAAGATGCCTATATAATACTCCTTAGAATCGTATGGTGTGGAGGCCCCTTAATTACTATTATTTGTAGAGTTTTGAACTAGATAATTTTATAAGGTTACAGTATAGTACATAGGTACAACTTAACATATTATCTAGTTGACCTTCAGCCAATTTTTGTTTATATTATAATTCTATAATTATTTAAAAACATTTTTTCGTTGTTGTAATCGATTATTTTAAAAGTTTTTTAAATTTAATTGTTTTAGTAAAAAACTGCAAGGAGAAATGGCGAAATCTTCGCACAGTGTTCGTCCGGAAACTGAAACCTACGAGCGGAAGAAAATACTCCAAAGTATACTATATGACCGAACACATGCAGTTTATATTACCGTACATTAACAAAGGTCTCAAAAGTTTCGATATTCCCGATGACGTTCCTTCTTCTCCGTCAATTCAAGACGATGACGAATCATCTGACGTCGAAGAAAAACCTCTGCTTTTAAACGACTCTACGGCCACATCGTCTGTAGGATATTTAGAAAATAGCTGCACCAATGAACAAATATTGTGCAGCCCAAAACCGAAGAAAATTAAACAAAACCATGTAACTTCTCTTGCGGATCAATATTCCATGGATCACATGAACTCCAAAAAACTAAATCCCCAAATCGAAGATCCACAAAGAGAAGATCATAGAAAACAGTTTCTGTTGAGTATGCTTCCCGAGGTCAACCAAATGACCAACATCCAAATGAGAAAATTTAAGAGAAAAATGTTAGACGCCATAGACGACATCTTAGGAGAAACGAGTTCAAGTTAATAAATTCTAAACCCGTTCACCATATTTGGCTGCAAGCGCCAAGTTTATTCATCATTGATGTGTCACTATATATCATTGGTGTCCATTCACATGACTTCCTCAACAAGTACAACAGTCTCCAAATATACTAGCAAATGATATGCAAGATACCTCGTCCATAATATTAATAGTACAGCTTATAGTTTGTAAGCAATAACAAATTAAAATATTCAAAAAAGCGTATAAATTATTATTAATTTTTTTTCGAAAAACACAAATGTTTTTATTTTATATAAATTATAACATATCTAATAGTTTTCATTGATTTCTTGCAGTTTTACCTAAAATATTTGTTTATTTTTCATTAAATAACTGAACATTATTTCAGCTTGGCCGAGTTAAATTGCATACTATTGTTTGTTTTTAAATATAATTTTAAAAAAAATTTTGTGTACATAACAAATATCTATTATAAGACATGTTATAAATATTATACTTAGTATTTTTTTAAATATTTTTTATCTAAAAGTTGTTTTTCATTAAATGTACTCGTACAAAATTATATAGACCTGTTATACGGTTAAATATAAATTCAAAAAAGTAAAAATTTTGGTCAATTTAAAACAGGTAGACACTGTATAAATTAATATAATACAATCATAAATTCAATTTGAGGGAGGAGTGGTTAGCAAATAGCTCCCCTTCTCGATAATTATGCTTTTAATATTTCATCATTAGCCGACCGTTGACATGTGTCTAATCTTTCCTTTCTCTCCAATCTTCTTTCTGCCAAAATTGATTTTCCTTTACTCTTATCTCTAATAAATTTCAGGGTCCTTTCCCGCACCACTCGTTGTACTATCTCTTTCCATATTCCTTGCTCTTCTTCTAATTTCCTCCACAACTCGCTTATCGTCCGTCTTTTGCGAACAGCAAACAACGACCCTTCCTTTTCTTTGTAAATAATAATAATGAAAAATATTATAAATATGTAATTATCTTTATCACCTACTCACAATATTTGCAGGACATTAATGTTATATTTGTATATTATTTTGTTATTTTTGGGCTTGTCCCGTTTATATTATTAAAATAAAATAAAAAAATAAAAAGCAAAATAATTCCAGTACTTAATTTGTATTTCATCAATGTCAAACATAGATCACTACTAAAAATGTTTTAGATGCTAAAAATAATTGATAAAAATGTATCAATGTATATAATTCTAAAATTTTTAAATCAAAATTATCTATGATGTATATAAAAATAAAATATAAATAAATTTTTCTAGCCAGACTATTATATATTATATATATATATATAATATAATATAATATATAATATATAATATATTATATTATATAGGTATAAAAGTATAGGTATAGTATAGGTACCTACCTACTCCGCACATATAAGAAGTCGCTTGAACTTTTCGTTCTCGAATTTTTATATAAACATTGTCGTCCGGTCGATATGTTCGAGAGTCCGATTAAACATCGTATATATGGTAAAAGTTTGCCCGAATGCATCAATATAAATTTAAATCCCATATGATAATAATGACATAGTAATATTACCCGGTAAACGTCATCGATTTAGGCACTCGTATAAGCAGTAAGCACTGAGCACGGTTAACGTTATACGTAATACCATGACAAAATAAACCGGTATGCTGGCAACTTTGTGATACGCAAGTACCGCCATATTGCTTTTCTCCAAAAGTTATCAATGTTCTTTTCTCGGTATGCACGATTTAAGTTATAGTGTTTTCCATATACCTACACTCGTGTACA